>JACXSJ010000515.1:7165-227482 GCA_014851325.1 Pentalonia nigronervosa | reverse complement strand
GAGGCTGCGTGCACGAACAATGTGCAGAGGGGCTGTGCACGAACGCCGCATAGTGGCGCAATCGGGGCGGCCGCGGAGTGAAAGGGGTTTTCGTCGAAGACGCTCACGCCATATTGAAAATACCGCAGGAAGTTAGAGTCTGAAGGACATTGGATCCGAGATTAAGTGACTGCGAAGTGAAGAAGATCAAAGAGTAACCGCAGTACCGCACGGAAGTCCAACAGAAACACTCGTTGTGCCGAAGAGCTCAAGGCGAATAGAAAAAATTTCGAGATTCATTGTCATGGTAATTATTTCAAGGAGATTTCAATTATTGAGTTCGAGATTAAGAAGAATTCGAGATATATACGTTCGACATAATAAGAATTTATACTGTACACTATATTTTTAAAGGATTTTAGTATTTTATGACGCATTATACTCGCAGCGTAAGACCGAAAAGTCTTATATATTGTATAGTATACTGCAGGGTCTTCGAAGCAATCATGTGAATTACGATTACTTCTTTAATAATACAAGAAATATTCAAATTCTTATTTTTAAGTATACTTAACCTTTAACATTTTTTAGTTTGTAAAAATTATCACAACACAATAAGCAATTGACTAAAAATGAAATATATTTTTGTAAAAATATTATACCAACTAACTCGACATTATGTGACGCATGTGAGAATTTCAATCACAAAGTTTTTATATTGAGTACCGCTGGCTCGTTTGTAATTATATTTCCTTCAAATTTATAGTACCTAATCATGAATTGTTTAGTTATAGACAAATAGATAAATGGATAATTTATCGTACATTTAGGTAAACATAAATCATAATAGTGCGTTCTGAAATCATGTAATCCGTGTTCTCAGTTTTGTCATAGTGAATCCTTGACATAGACGAATCTCTCTATACGCGAGTAATAGCGTATAACAGTATAATATAATACTGTGCATTTTATAGCTCATTGTTATAATATCATTGTTTTTATGCCTAAATTAATTGAAAAACTTAATGATTATATAATATTATATTTTAGGCTCGGCATATTAAATATTATGTTTATCTTTGATAAAGTAGCTGATTTTATGATAGTAGTGTGCGAATTGTTTTACGAGTACCTAATAATGTTTAATATGTGTAATTCACAGGGGTTAAGGAGTATTATTCTTATACATTTTAATAACTCAATCGCTACTCGTTTCAATTTTTTAGATATATCAATATATTCAAAAAATCTACTGGATTCAATTTACATTAAAAATGGAGGTTTTCATTAAAAAAAAAAAAAGAAGTTTGTATCGCTGCAGTTCATTCATTAAATTTAATAAAAAAAAAAAATAAGTAATAGAAATCATTATGTAATAATATTTTAAGTGAAAATCAAAATTTAAAATCAGTATTTAAATAAATACAGTACCTATTAAAGGATACAAGGCGGTGAATGCTATATAACAACTGACATAATAATACACAGCGAGCCATTATTATTCATCCTATACTGAAAAAGAACATGTGTTGATAAAAAAATTAATAGGTTTTAAACTATCACAATAAGTATTATAAAAAATATTGCCGATAGGCATGTGCCATCAAAATTGTCGTTCTCGACGGAATGATTATTTGAGTACATTATTATACTTATTTACGTCTTATTTTAATGGCATTTAGCCGTATTTACAGTAAATGTCTATGATTATAATGATGATATTGCACTTGTAATTTATTGGCAATTACGACCGACGTCCTCTTCTCTCAAAAAACTATATATAAATAATTATATTATATATCGTTGGACACGGGTCTATGTACACTTTACACTTAACATACATCTAGAACATAAGCACAAGCCCTCAATAAACGAATGTAAAAATGTTATTTTTATAAACAGTATGTACCTACCCACATAATAACATGTGCTACATTGAAATATTACACAGCACGTAATAGTTGTAATAATTACACTGTTGTTAAAAATATTCTTGAAATGCATTTAAAATAAGTATTGAAATGTATTGATAAAATTCACTCACGTAAATTCAACTTATTTATCTACGCGAGGTCTTCTGGACCGGACTTTGTCAAGATAGGTTAAGTATTTTTTTTTTTTTTGTTTTGTGTATAAAATATCTTCATACAATGATGATTTAATGTATTTATATTATTTTTAACCTTATTCTGCACCAATTCTATCTGCATTTTTCGTGGAAAGATGACGTTTGTAACTGTATTTATGGTTACAGAACTTAGAAAAAAATATTTATTTTTTTAAGCATTAATACTTTTTTAAAACATACATCAACTATGATACATTAAGACCTAAGGCATGGGCATTTTTTTAAAATTATTCTACATAATTTATAATTTGCAATACAATTATTTGTGATAACTAGTAAAATTATATAAAGTAAAAAATAAAAATTTTTAAAGGTATCAGTATGTATTACCCATGATAAATTTTCAAATGAGTGCAAAGTCATCAGAAAATTCTTAATGAAGTTTAGCACAGCTGTAGTTTAGTTTTTTTTTTTATATCTATCAACTTTTTAAAAAAAATATAATAGTAATAAAAAAATATACTATTGTCATGATATGTTAATAGGTATGTTAGATATAATAGTTAGGCATTTACGACCTAAATTCGTTTCTAAAGCATACTAATATAATATATTGGATTATTTATAAATATATTATTTTATTTTTTTGACGAATAAGAAAGTCATCATCACGTTTTTGAGTTATTCTTTAAATGATGTGTTATTTTCTATTAATATTTTCTACGTAGCTTTCCAAAGCATATTTTCTACCTATTTTATAGAAATACTACTTTTATTATTCATTATTATCAGCGTGAAGTTATCTATAATAGTAACGATTATTCGATGAATAATAATAATAATAATAATATAATAGATAGCTTTCTATATTTCCCGATGCGATAATATAGCTACAATATAATTAATATAATGTAAACGCCTTGAACTTGACTTTACCGTTTTACCGAATTTTGTACAGACACTTTGTCCGATTGTCAAGTATCGAGCGTATAATTATGACGTTTCACGGGCGAATCATAGTTCTCGTATACAGCAGCAGAAATTTTTAATATCTACAAACGGACGTGTGATATGTATTTATAATAATATGAACTTGCATATTAATATTATTATATTATTATAAAATGACCATCTTTGGCTCGAATTTGCAAATACCTAATTATTTTTCTCGCCTGATATTTTTTAAACTTTGTTTTTTCGAACTGACTACTGTGCACCACATAATGACGTGTTGGTTCAAACAGTGTTTCTCGGCTTTGTATACAGCTGTAGCACGTCATTATATTATACAAAGAAAAAAAATTATATCTTAATTAAAATCAAATTTATCAACTTCATTTTTTATTAGTAATCTGAATATTTAATCTAAACAGAACTCCATAAGTTCTGTATCAAAAAATTTTAAAAAATATTTTTAGGTTTTATTTTTAAATTATTAAATTGTGTGAAATTTAACATCCAATAACCGTGTGTGTTATAAATGTCAGGTTTGTCATTTAGTTCCGTAGTAGGGTGAGATTACGTCATGGTTCACTTTTTGTGATTATTTTTGATTAATTATCCACATTGAACAAAAGTTGAACATTACACCTCCGTTTATCGTTAAAATATGTGAATGATAACTTTTAATGGTTTCATGTTTACACTGTTCATTTTCCATTCATTGTTGATGATTCGTTTTACGTTTTTCATTTTTCAGGCGTTAGACCTTTACCTCTTTATTATTTCTCAAATTCAATTTATTTACGTTTGGACTAGCAAATAATATAACTTAAGTACTGTATTTGATATTTTAACAGACCGTAGTTTAGTTCAGAGTATTGTGTCTGTAATAACCTGATCTGATTTGATGATAGTATTAATGATAATGTCATGGATTGCGGTTTGTGTTTGTTTGATTTTAAAAATTAATAATTGTTGTGAAGGCCATTTGAAAATACCTATACGCAAATCTGAATTAAAAATCTATTTTACCCTAAGACACAAAACTCTAAGAATGGGCCCCTCTCAACTTTTAAACCTTAGCCATTATATTCGTTTCTAAAAAAGGATAAAATTGTGTAGTAAAACAAAATCTGTGCCCCCCCCCTTTGCCACTCTTCAAACCCTGGCCCTGGATCGCAAGGAAATTAGGTAAACGTCACTTCTGCGGCACAAGTCTCGCCGTAGTACGTTATTTTATAATTAACATATTAAATATTATATTTACAATATTCATATTATTTTGATATAGGTACAATAATTAATACATATTTTATGTTACCACAAGGAGACGTATGAACGTAGGACAATATTATGAGAACGGTACATTATGTAGGTAGTTATTATTATACCGTGGTTGCGGTAACCGACTGTGACCACACAAGTTCCTGCAATCGTATATTATAATACTGCACGTGTGTACAAGATTATTGCGGTCGAAAAACGATAGGTTCTCGATGACGGGTCGCAATCTTTTCATTATTTTATTTATTTATTTCCGTTGGACTCCTACACGCACTGCGAGGTGAATGGCTTATACATACATGGCTGACATACGTCCAATAAACAGCGTCCCGTTTTTTACGTACAACTAAATATCTCAAACCGATGACCTTAGATTGAAATACAGTCATGGTTATGTGATAGCTCTCCTGGAGATTCCGCAAAGTAGGTACACATTTTGTGAAAAACTGTATATTATTTAACCGAATCTATAAAAAAAAAAAAATCACTTAATACGTACAATTATGATAGTATTAATTGATAATTATTTGTGCGAAGTCGCGAGACAATTTAGTTCGTAAGACGTGTAATAATAGATAGGTAGTATACCCTAGAAGCGATACAATACAATCGTTGTGCAAAATATTTAAATAATACTACTAATATTCTATTTCTGCGTTGGAGGTGACTACGGCTGCGGTCGTGATAATATAATAAGAATAACATTGCAGTATTTACATAGATTGGTTTATTGTATACCTCCATAACTATATACATATGATATGCACATGATTGGCGTACGTCGACCCCCGTGACAATAAAACACGCACGTGCGCTTATATTATACTATAATAACAATAATAATGTTTCAGTAACGTTACTGACTTTTTTTTCAACCAAGACGTTCTTGTATTTTCAAACGATTTTTTCAATTTATGATTTACATTATTGTATGAACATCAAATAGCTATGAACATGGTGATTTTTTTTTTTAATTTAAAAAAAAGGTCAGCAAGTGGGTACCGATTTCAGTGGGTGTCAAATGAGGTCATTATAATAGATTTGTTAAACTTGAATTCATTGATATAAAACATTGTATACGAAAAACGATTCTATGCAAGACGATCTGCGAGCCTATATAACTAATAGTGTATTTTAAGATATTATTACTATTAAAATAATTCATTTTACTATTAATAATACAGTAGGTTTAATTAATTTTTGCAGAAAACATTGCATTTGAAAATTTAACTGAGTGTATAAAATATAATAATATACTTTAAAAGTTTCAAGCATCCGCGAAAAATATTTTTAAATTACAACGAAATAACTAACATTATTATTCTTTATTTAAAAATCTAATTTTGTCGAAATTTATACTTAAAATGTCTATAAAAATCAACCATATATATTTTTTTTTGATTTTTTGGTTACACGATTAAAAAAATTATCTTTCAAAAGTACCAACTAGATTCAATTTTTGCCACAAAAGATACTGATGAAGAAAATCAAAGCATTATTTTAACAACTTATCGTGTATACAGACAGAAAAAAACACATCATTGTAAAATTAAGACATTCCTTGCTCCTCTCAGAATCTAAATTTTTTTTGAAACATATTTCAATATGTTTGATTAATTAAAAAAAAATAAAAAAATGTTAAATGTTTTTTTAAAAAAAAAAACGTTTTTATTCATGATGATGACTTCGCGACCTATTAAAAAACGTTCCATAAGCAACGCAAAACCGTATATAATTCTATTTAAACGTAAACGTCGATTACACGTAGAAACGCGAATGTTTCACTTTCGGTCGTGATTTGCGTAACCGCTTTTTCGGCAATCACAACACTAATATATGTAGTACCATGTGCACCTACCTATATACGTATTTATGTAAACAGAGTAGTCCTGTAAATCAGCTTCGAGCCATCTCATCATAATATTGTGTGAAAACGTACCAACTGTTATGATTGGTCCGGTATAATCTTATGACGGTGTATACAGAGAGACACGCCGATCCTGATCATCCCAATTTTTTCATCCTTAAATTGCAAATTATTCGTTCAAATTTTGATCTTTGTAATTTTTAAATATGAAACATAACACTTAGGTTTATTATTCCATTTAAAGGATATCCTGTATTTCTGTGGCGATATTGACTTTTTTTTTCTTCAAATGAGGATCGTCCTTTTTTATAATAGATTTGGAAGATAATTTGATGAAGAGAATCATGTATTAACCAATATCAGTTTATCAACATTAGATAATTTTCAAAAATTGTCTAAATATAATAAATAGGTACTAGATCCAATATAAATGTTTATTTTATATTTTTCTTAAATCACTTTTTAAGGTTTACCCTAACCATAATTTTATACTCAGTTTTGACGTTTAATAACCTGGAAATTAAACTCGTTCAAATTTTAATTTAAATACGTCTACATTAAAAAAAAAAAAAAAAAAAAAAAAAATGACGAGCTTAATAATTATTTATATAATAACAAAAGTTGGTTCTCATTTGACAACAACAAAAAATACGCTTGTAAAGTCACATGACACGCTCTTTAAATGGTATAGATAAATCTAAATGATTGAAAATATTGTTTTTTTTGTGTACTTAAAAATTCGAAAAATTAGAATTTGAATAAATTCATTATAATTGGGGTGAACATGCTTGGTGGATCACTTGTGAATATAGGTACAACGATATTTGATGTGGGTATTTGATATTTACCAAACAATGCGCAGTTATAGTATATACCTACAGTATTATATATGTGTGAGGGAAACGCGTCGCGGTCATTGACGTTTTTTTTTTTATTAATCCGATCGCACTCGTCTGTTCTACGACCGTCGAAATATATTGCGAATTCATTAAAGGAATTATTCGCAGCTTTCCAAATAATGCCATTAACAAAAAAAAAATGCAATAACGCACATCATTCACTTGGTGATTATTTTAGACGCAAACACTCATTTTCTCTCAAAGTCAAAAACCGTTCCACGTTTAAACGTTTTAAGGAAATATTTTGAACTATAGACAATTTAAATTCTTTAATACATCTTATCCATAGAGAAAAAGTCAAATAAAAAACTAAAACTATTAATACAATACAATAATAATATATTACAAACAATACCTACCTACATACTTTACTAGGTATGTAATATTATGTGTATAAAGTATGTACGTTCTACTCGTTACTCGTCGCCAAGATCAGTTTTCCCTCTACGAGGGATAAAGTGTGACATAAAACTATTTACTGAAAATATTCTTAGAATATTTATCGGTCGAAGGTGATCTGTAAAGAGCTTACCAGTGCTACCATTAGTCACCCCTGACAACCGTGTTTTACAAAATTATACATAATATATATCTTTACGAAATTGTAATCACATTGGTCGTAATCGAAGTATAATCGCTTGACAGGATTCTAAACAGCCATTTGCTTAACTTTGATATTAGATAATTTTTTTAATTGCGTTTAGTTGATTTGTGAGGAAAAGTTCAAATTTAATAGTTTTGAAACCATTTCATTATCACTATGCTCTGCTTCTCCGCCAATCAGTCCAATAATCAAAGCAAGCACAGCGCACGTGTTCCCCAACATTTTTCAAATTAATATCCACAGGAGCGTTAAATTACCTAGATAATATTAAAAAAATGATTGATTCGTTGCCACTACAAAATAAAGGCGTTTATATTTTCGTATATATATAATTTGATTTTCATTATTAGTTATTCAACTTAATTCTTATACCTGGTGTTGAGGCATTTTAATTTTTATTTTATATTCAAAGATAAATTTGTAATACTTACTCACACGCATTTTATCTTTCTAAAAATGTATAATAATTAAATAAGTGCCCTCCCCCTAAAAAAAAAAAAAAATATTTCTGGTTAAAGTCCTGCCAGACTTCTTGAATTTACATGTTTTTTGTGGCGGTTGTAGCATATTCTAGGTGAAATATAACTTTGTTTTGTGAAATAGTATAATCAAATACAATTTCGAATTTGCATATTTCGTTATAATTTACAAAAATGATATACTCCACAGATTTAAGCACTTTTCGGTAAAATTAATTGTATATTTCGAACATTATTTTTGTTCAAAAAGTTCGAAACCCATCCTTTATAATATAATACTAACACTGATAAGTACGTATCTAGGTCATTATACTTTTACCGATATCGTTAAATCGTGCTTCGTATGGGCGAAGTTTTATACAGGGGCCTTTCTATAAAAAACTCATAGAAAAATACGAAAAAAAAATATAAATGTAAATACTTTAGTTACTCTGTCTTAAAACACGTATTTTAAATGATTTGTTTTTTGATTATAATGTTTTGATTTTAAATAGTATGAAATGTAATTAATAGTCGAGGATGAGTGTATATTGTGCACAAGTTTTTCGTGCAATCAGGATTGTTTTTTTTAACAAATCGTTCTGGGAACAGTATAGCCCCCCACGAGTATATTTTATAACAATCCACGTCCAAGTGCTTGCGTGTTGTACGGACCGTCGTGGGTTGTGAAAAAGGAGGAAAAAATATATATATCCGCGAAATTCGAGATGCTGGTTCGCGGAAAAGCCACTCCTTTAAGGTCGTCCTTAATTTTTTTCAACTCCTACCACAAACACAATTTTTTTTTTGCGGCAGTACTTATGCAGGTACTGTGTACAAAATATCATGGCTATCCTAAATCTACCACGCCACGCTGTATAGTATTATACATCTCTAAGATGATACACAAATATTTACATATTATAATTATAGGTAGGTATATAACACTATTATTGTTATTGTAATAAAACAGTTCCGGGCCGTCGGTAATTATTGTCACGGGATAACATCATAATATATTATAATATATTGTACGTGCGCATATATTAAAAATTAAAATGAAAAAAAACATAAAATATTATATAGTCGGTAGTCAGCGTATATTATATTTGGTATATACGCTCACAAAAATCGATAATAATCATGTCGATGATTTTTTTTCTCGGCATTATGCTATGATATACTTACCTGTTGCACGCGTGCTCGCCTTTGACTCGGTAACGGACTGCTACAATATAAATATAGGTACTATATAGGTATGTAGCGTATTATAATATTTTAGTATTATATAAATAATATTATTTTAAATTTATAACACATAATGATATATTACGGAGTGCATATAATATTATATTGATCGTCACAATGTTATTACATATTCAACACGTGTCAATGAAATGATATATTGTGTTCCGACCGGGATTGATCACGACGACAATTTGTAATCGTCCCGACTCAAGGTTCTCCGAAAGATTGTCCAAGTCGGTTAGGGCGTATCTCACTTTAAATTATTATTGTCATTACGCGCGCATACAATGAGGAGGAATTCGTGTTTAATAACAAATTCAGCGCTACAGCGTGCAACAGTCTCGCGTACTTGCGAGAAGATTTTTTTTCACAGCCCCATAGGGGACAACGAAGGACTTGCAGGACGACGGAAAATCGTCGCGTACACGATATTATGTGCAAGTCATCATCATTATCATCATCATCATCGTTACCTATACTATCGCTGTTATTACGACTGTCCTTAGGCTTCGTAGTCGGCCCCATTGGAGCTTACCTATATATACTCTTTTCGGAAACTGGACTCTTCTCGTTTTACAACAATAAAAATGACTCAAGATTTCATGCAACACGAAATACGAATACTTACGCCGCGTTCGTTGTGGTGGCTCGAATAAGGAAGGATTCTCGAGAGGGTGATTCTGTGTCGTGGGTCCGGCTCGCAATTGAACATAGATCGCTCGAGTTTCATATCTTTGTTCTACAAGCATCTTTAAATGGGACTGCAATAATTTTAATCCAGAGCGCTATTTATATATAATATAATGTATAATCCCACAAGTCCTGCCCCCCACCATTAGAATTTTGGACCAAATTAACTCCATTCGTTTGATTAGGTTTAAGCTCGTATTGTTCTTTCCGAGATAATATCCAACTTTGAAAGTAAAAAGACTGAGGCTGCTAAGCCCGCATACCACGGAATTTTAAAACCAAACTTAGGAACACCATTTGTACACCGCAATAATAAAGCATTTAAATTTTTTCATATTATTGTATATTGTTATCATTACTATCTTTAAAACACACATACACATATATATAATTATATAGAAATACAAGACAATTTATATATAATATATAATATAGACGAAAAACATAATAATGAAAATTATATATTGCTATGAAATAAAAATTTGGATTACGATTATAAACTTAAAATAAACTTATATAAACTAAACAATAATAATAATATAATTAACTGGTATGTATGCGTATAATATTATAATATCGATCACATAATCGTTGATTGTATACATTATATATACGACAAGTGTGGACAACGTAATCAACACGCGCGAACTTTGTGAGACATATATATATATATATATTATAATAGTTAAATAATATATATTATGTGATCATAATAATATATTATTGTAATAATTATTATGTTATAAATTGCAGTGCGTCTGTCGCGCGCGTCGAACACGCGTCGTTGTTCGTTATATAATAAAAAAAAAAAAAACTGAGAGGGAAAAAAGAGCATATAAAATAGGCGTACAATGTATATGTATATATTATTAAAATAATGTCGATAATACTACTAATAATATTATGCGTTAAATCTAAAAAGTCTAATCGTAACGTACCTATATAATATAATATTACATATTATACGAATAGCGCAAGCTTAAAAGAAATATATATATATAAAAAAAATAATTATAATAATAATAATAATAAACAACAAAGATAATATATAAATTACTTTTATACAATACGGTTTATTTATTTTCATAAAAATTAAACTTAATCTCTTTGTTATGAGTTAAAAGTTGTTTATTTATTTCTACATACAATATTATTATTATATATATTATATATACGAAGAATTCGATCGATTTTACGTCTCCCCACACCAGTTCGTATTTAATTTTTTTTTTTATTTTGCTTTTTTTCTATTCTCTATTCGATCCGTACATTTTATTTTCACACGGTAAGTTTCGATAAAAAAAAAAAAAAATCGTATCCTAACACACCTCTCTATATACACATCGTCACCGCCGACGTCGTCGTCGGATGCTGGCCGGTACGACCGAATTTCGCTTTTCTGTTTTTCGCTTTCTACGAACAATTATCCCATACATAATATTTTTATTATCACCACGATGACGCGGTTTTTTGGCAGTCGAACTACGGTGTACACAATAATAATTATAACAACAATACGATACCTGAAATGTGTGTGAAACGGTTCACGACCGTGGGATGATAAACGGTCACACACGTGGTCGATACACGATTTCGAATTTTTTTTTTTCCAAACCGACGATATCGACGTACGATGGTTTTGAGACATAATTTAAGTATAATAATATTACAACTGTAGCATATGTTACTGATACTGTTGCTATGGATCCGTAAGAAAAAGGCTCGCGCGAGATATATTATAATATATCATTGTAATACTTATATGCATAATATTCACATAATTATAATAGGTATACTTATTACGATAAAATATACAATGTGGGTACACTGTAGCGTATTTCATCGCGTTTTGTACCTGCCACGGACTAAACGAATAAAATCGAAAACAAAAACAATCACAAAAATACATGCCTATACTTAATATTCTATATAATATATATATATGTATAAAAAGAGAGAATAATTATAAAAAAAAAAAGCTCGTGAAATCGTTTTCCGGTACACATTATGTTATATAATATATAATATAGATGTACGCGATTTGCTTATGTATATATATATATATGTAGATAATATATATAAATCCATCAGTCGAAAGAACAAAACGAAAAGGGATCTATATGGTGATATATATATTTTTTTTTAATTTTTCTTTCTTTTGAAATCGAATCGTTTAAATCGCCGTCGATTGAGAAGCGCGAATCGACTTCGGTGTCTCCGCCCTGTTCGAATCGTTAGTCCCATTCGCCGACGTACATCGGAGTCCTGTGTCCCGTCGGTATGTAACCTCTGGTGGGTATGGGCAGCCGTCCGTAGATGTGGTTGTACGGCGAATCGAATACTTCGGCGTCTGCAAAACAGAATAAAAAAATATTTGCGTTTAGTACGACTTCGTTAATAAAACATGATTTACACGAATATAGTTAGGTAATATAATATAGGGCTATTGGGATTTTGATGCAATGTCATATTTATTTTCCTGTTGCTTCAAAACGTAGGTCCGTAAATAGAAAATTACGTGTTATGGGCGATACTGATTATTTTAAACCGACTTTATTTTGTTGTTGTATTTTTTGATGATTTTATGGATTTTTTTTTAAAGTTTTAAGAATTTTTTTCACAATTTGTTCATAATATAATATTCATAAATTGCAAAAAACATCATAATATATCATTAAACAGTTAAATGACAGTTTTATTCGGATAATGACTAGCAAAAAAAAAAAAAAAAATAAAAATGAAAATATATTTATTCAATTTTTATTTTAAAATGAAAGTAGCAGATTAGTATCTATATGATTATAATTTTAAGGGCGTCCGTATAAAATTTGAATTATTATTACTTGTTTTAAAGATATATCAACTTAAAAGTTTAAACATGTAAAGCTAGTCTGGTCCAAATGCACCAATATAATAATATGTAGGTAGGTAGGTACTATATACGGAACGATCATGTATTCGTGTGACAGTATTTTAATTACATATTTTCAATTAATTTCGTGATATTGTATGGTAAGCAGACAGGACAGTCTTTTCAACTTTTCAACGTATAATTTTTTTTTTATTTTTACTTTTTAATTTTTTTACTATAAATTCCGCGAAGACGATAAAAAAATATTGAATTTTAATACATTCGTTTATCATATAGAAACTAAATAGCTGTGTTGTCGTAATATTATATCCTTATATTATTATATTCGTTACGCATTCGTTTCACCGTATTGGTGTGTGATCGGAAGAAGTCGGCGGACTAATTATTATTGCTACCTAATTGGTCATTTTGCGAACACCGTTTAGGCGTCGTCGCTGTCTTATTTGGACACAGTTAAACGAAACCGGTTATCAGAAAATAACATAATAGTTTACAACAATAAATAATAATATAACAATCATAAATAATAAAATTGCGCAACACGCGGGGTCGTACATAATATTATACGTAATAAACAATATTATAATAGCGGTCTACCTACACAGAGACAAGTCCAATGCACCGGTGGAAATCCGTTGGCATTGCAATATTCTCGGGCGGTCGTGTCATAGTTATTAAAATTTATATTATAAAAATATGCATTTTGTTTGATTTTCGATAGTGGTGAACGGCCTACGAACCTTTCGTCCCTTCGTGTTGTGCTGCAGACGAGATAAGATCCGCGATGTCGGCCTTATCCGAACGAAGAGCCGTTATAAAACCACCGTGTAGTGCGATCGTTTATATATTATTATAACGTATATTGCACACACACACACACACACACACACACACATAGGTATACGGTTTGTACGTTTGAAATTTGATTTAATCTTTATCGTTTGCAATACCGTGGGGAACGGGAAATAGTTGTATAGATGATACGCGTCTTCGTCGTACGCAGGTCACGGTTTTCATATCGTGGTGGACTTGACGACGGTCGAGCTCGATAATCGATTGTACCCAATAATAATACGCGTTTCCGGCGCAATTATTATTATATTCGAATAACGGAGTCCGGATTCGTGTCGACAGCCGTGAAGCAAAATCCGCAAAAACAACCAACGCGGTGGCGTCTAATTTTTCGTATACATAATATATTATGTGTACCGGAAGCCGCGTGAAATGCTTCTACGACCCACATTTAATACGGACAAGCACGTGATTTTAATTACGGATGGGACCGTTTTTATACAATGTACACAATTTAAAGAGTGCAGCCTTGCAGCTACGTCGATACAATTAAACTTTTTTTTTCAAAATTCCAAAGCCACGTTAAATTGTTAAAATTACTTTGAAAATGTCGACGCATCTCAATTAAAATTAAAAAACGATTTTTTTTTTTTGTATCGTTAAAAATACTTTCAGTACTGAGAACAATAAACAATGATAATAAGCTTAAATATTTATGATATGATTGGAGCTACAGTTTTCAAATTTATATAAATGGCATAAAAAGTGTAAGTATTTGAAAATATAAACCTATCGTGTTTATGCTTAAAAATTAGAAACTCAATATAAACATTATATTAAAGGGCAAATTGAGTTGAGAATGTTATGTGAATAATAATCCAGTATACATCATATATACCATACTATATAATCCTTTTACCACGAAGTTTACAACACTGAACACACTCTACTACTCACACTCTTGTACAATTAACAATGTAGATTTCAGTTATATAACAAAGTAGAATAGCGGTTTTGGAATAAAATTTTTTTTTTTTAATGAAGTACTGCTAACAACTGATAAACGGAAGTAGGAATAAATGCAGTAAATAAAATATTTACGGTAAAATTTATATTTCATATTATACGAAAAACGTATAATTAGTTATTAGTAATTAGTTATTACTTTCGGAACACAAAATCGTGCAGATAGGAACTTTTTTTTATAACGAAATCGAATAAAAAGAGTTATTAGGACGGTAAGCTGTTTTGAATATAATCTTACAAGACGTGGCGTCTGTACTGTGCTGTAATTGTAGCGCATAACTTAACAGTAAACTTTGTTGAATATTTCGAAAGTAATATCATCCGACCGAAAAATATGGGTGTAATAATTATATAGTTATTCGGAAAAAACACGAAACACACAACTTGTTTCGTATTATATTAAATAATGCAGGTGTAATTTAAATGCGTATTTTCAAAAATTATTATTAAATAACCATTTAACGGATTTGAACTAAATGTGTTCATAACATCAGTCTTTTATTCATTTTTTTCTCAATCGAATTGCAATTTTATGTATTTATTGTACATATTGCAAATATTAAACTGATGTACAAATCTGAAATACGTGATTGAAGACTTATAATGCTTTTATTTCTGTTGCACTGTTTCGTCATCCATTTTTCACCACTAATATTATATTTAACAGAAACGTCGAACCACCAAACGTAATAATAAATTACATCGTAACTATATAGGACACGGGCAGGTCCAGATTAAAAGGCAGTAGAAAAGGCACTTTCCCTTCGAACGCTAACGAATTTCCGTAATAACGTCGCTTTTTTGTATAATTTTATTATATATATATATATATATATATATATATATAAATGAAATTCGTGAAAAGCCAGCAGTGAAAAATCGGTTTTGAATTCAACGTCATAAACCCGCGCAGTGAACGCAATAATAATAATAATAATACAACCAAATGAAACGGGAAATGGATAACGTTCGGATCCGATATGGCGTCGATCGCATATAATGGAAATGGAAAATTGAAAATTGAAAATTTCGCCGCGTAAATGACGCATATAATCGTTACGGAATAACTATATACATTTAACAAACAGTCGATTGATTAACGACATATCACGACGGGAACCGATTACAATATATTATTATTTCTGCGGTGTTCGATTATCGAATTCACGAAATAATAATAATTAAAATAATGAAAACCGTGTAGAATAATATGAAACGCGATATCGCTTACCCATTCCACTGTCGAAGCTGCGCGTGTGCCACATGGCGGGCTGCGTGTGATAAGGATAGTGTACGGCGGCGGCGGCGGCCAGGTGTCCGTTGGACAAGGCCATCGGATTCTGTTGATACCGAGACGGCGGCACTGCGGTGCTCATCTTTGGACCGGCTGGCACGTCTTTGATGAACTCCTTGGTCTTACCGTTGGAAGTCTTGACGAAGTTTGGCACTCTAGCTCTCAGTCCGCAGTAATACGGGTCGTCTGGAAACCGAAAATTTGTTTTTTATTAAACGAAAACTACTCGCACAGCGCTATATGAATATGAAGCATTATTGCCAATAATTGAGGAGGTATAGGTTATTATCATTATTATGGTACAGGATATTCGGCGCTTTTAATTGATTGTGAGTTGTGTTTTTCGATCGAAAAACGCGCACCATGAGACCGCCGACTCAACAGGTCGGGCTAGTAAAATACGTATATATATTTCAACCGTCTCAACAGTCCAACACGGAACCAGAACGCAGTTAACTGATTATATGTTGTATAGGACACAGACATTTTTTTTTTTATTTATAGACGATCGTTTTTTGCTGGGTACAAGCGTTTCTTTTTCAGGCCTATCACGTAATAATTATTGTCCTCTAGTAGGAGATTTCGATACCTACATAGAAACCTGCGATTATAATAATTAAAACCAAAATAAAATATTGTATACCACATAATATACAATCAGTCATATACGCCACATTTGCACGACCGTCCGTCTACTATCTCGTCTCGTGTCGCGATTCGAGCAAAAATTTATAATTACAACATGCACGGAGTGCTTAAAATATAATAATAATACATTGATATTAAATGTCAAGGTACGCAGATGCCGTTTCATTTAGTGAAAGTGTATATACGTCAGCCGGTTCTGCGCGCACCGGATCGGCCTTTCACCAATAGCTGCTGCAGTTTTTTTTTCCACAACATCTAGAATAGCTATAATAACAACGTGTAAGCGGTAATCCGAATGGATTACGCGAGTACCAATTGCCTACTTCGTACTTGCGCATAATATAATATATTATGCATTTTTTTTTAACAAATTTTATTTGAAATTATACAATCTGTATGATAATTTCCAGTAAGCACTGATGCAGACACAGTGCATAACATGAACGACTAGTAAGAAATCACCCAGCTATAGCACATTTATCTTGAATTTTATTCCGAGTTAACATAATTTTTATACATCAAGTCTCTATGTACAGGGTGATTTAAAATCTATGTTATAGCCATTTTATCCCATAAATATTCAGAATACAAAAAAATGTATAATATGATGTTTATTGATTTAAGAACGTCTAAAATGATTTGTACATATTACGATTTTTACAGTATATTAGGAAGATTTTAGGGGGTAAACTTTAGAAACTTAAATGGAAACCTTTACTTTTTTGTAAACATAATATGAAGACATTTTTTAATACATTTTAGTGCTTGAACAAAATTAATTAATACAAAACTTTATGCTTGAATGATATTTAAAGTTCTTATACATTTTTAATTTTGACCGCTAAACCCCCCCCCCTCCTAAAATATTGTAAAAAATTATAAACTATACATTTAAAATATTTCTAAATCAAAAAATGTTCGTATCATACATTTTTTTCTATTTTAAATCAATAAAGTGGCCGTAACATAAATTTTGAATCACCCTGTATACTGTTTTCTCCTGAATCTTATTGTAAGAGTATTTCCAAGTATAATAAATTATTGTCTTAGAGAAAAGAGCGATTTGGTTGATTTTAATTCGGAAGCGAAAAGGTTTGTAGCTCACTCGCAGGTTCTGTTGTTTCTGAGATGATTTGAATTCTAAGTGTAAAGTATGAGTTAAGCATAATATTATATTAGATGTTCATTTTATATTATACGTAATGAAATTCGTTGGAAAGTTTGTATCTTTATACTATATATTAAACATTAATCATGTTTTCATGCGGAAATCGTGTAGAAATACGGCGTGTATTTCATTGCAATTCAGTTTCGCTATTTAAATTTCGAATTAAAAAAAAAATGTACAGAGGCGGATGGACGTCGGAAAAAGTGGAAAAGTCAATTTCGCGGTATAAACTTCGCGAGACGTGACGAAGTCAAATCGGTTTTCGTTCAAGTCGAGTTAGGTACAGTTAATACGTTTCGGTAGGGGAAAAAAGCAATACATAATATCCATTGCCCTTAAGCATCCAAAATCGGAATAACACAAATAATGCACTATAAGACCCCATAAGTCTCGTCCCACCTATACCGGTACTACTGTGACAGCGATTTCACTGATTTCACACATAAATGTCTTAGATATAAATCATATCGAGGATTCACGGTTGTCATTGTATAGCATTCCATATCAACTTTTCATATTATATTATAATTTTATCTCACAGTTTATTCATTTTTATTATTCACATTTTATCTCATCATTCCAAGACAAATTTTTCAGATGTATCAACACATAATTTTACCTACCCACCCCTACAAAGCTCAAAATGTAATGGGTTTTTTTTTGATTTATTAATTTTCCAAGGAAAAGGATTCTTTCAAAGGAAAGTGATCAAAAAGTAACCTAGTTAAGTATTTTTTCCTAACAACTGAGTGTTATTAAATATTTTTCTTTGAATATTGTTCTCCCCTTATTTTCAATATGTAGCGACTGCTACACATAGTCATAGGATTGGATGCCACAGTGTTTATCTACATACGCATTTGTTTAAATTCTAGTTTGTGACATTTTTAAAGTTTTCGGGTATTGATGAAAGGAAGAAGTTCGAAAATGTAATGGTCCTTAGAATATATTACATAAATATATGGCCAAAAATTAAAACGTAAATAACAGACAAAATCGGGAGCGAAGGCGTGGATCACTCTGTACATAGATCGTCTATAGGAGGAGCAGCGGCCAAGCGTCTAACTCGGCAGACGGATATGCGACAGCTGCTCATAATATGGGTACATATAATATTATATTATAATAATATAATGATAATGCCCACCACGATGACGCGACATATATAAGCGTAGTATGTACACTAACTGCCTCGTTGCATTTTTTTTTTTTTTTTTTTTATGTTGAATTAGGTAATCTCGACGAAACGGAATAAAAAGAATACGAAAACCGGGCAAGGCCGTCGCCGGATGCAAAGAAAAATGATAATTATTATTGCGTAGACGCGTTATGATGGGTAATAATAATGATATAAAGGTTTTGTCTTATGAATCATCCGGAACGCCGTGCAGTGCCGCGAAGTGAATCTGCCAAGAAACATTAAACAAATGCTTTATAATACTATTCATATCATATTGTAACATATATATATATATACGTATTGCATTTATAGCGATAATAGTATATAACACGCAATAGTTATAAGTATAATAATATTATCAATGGCTTCGAGGGGCGGGAAATGTTCACGATTACTTATTTTCATTATATTTTTACATCGTATACATGACTGTTTTTTAATTCGGCGCTCGAGATTGTTCGAGTTTTATGTTTGCCATTATTTACACGGAAACCGTTTTGAACGCGTTTAGGTCGCATATTATATTATATAATTATAATTTTATAATTTAAATGCAACAGAGATAATAAAGAGAGCTCAAACCTTGTTTTTATCTTTTTACAAGAGTGCTAAAAAAACTGATGATACATAACAACTTATAGTACTTATATATTCACTTTAATGACCAGATTTATAAGAACTAATAAAATAATTTATCGTATCAAAATAAGCCAAATTTGTTCTATAATATAACTTTATGCGACGCGTATCTTAATACCATTATCGCTGTTGAAATTTCAGCCACTCGTCATTCATGCTTAAGATATGCGTGTATTATGCATTTTATTTGTATTTAAATCGTGCTACATAATTACATAAGACATTAATAATAGCTTTAAATATTCTATTATATTATATTAGATTTATCATTTATATACGAAATGGAAATTCAAGAAAAAAAATTATGTCGCAAGTTTTGGAGTTTTAAGTTATTTTTTCTCAAAGGTTATTGTGCAGTAAATAAAAAATGTTAGGAAACACTGCGACATCAAAATGATTATAAATCCGCCACCCCCACCCCAAACGGAAGAAGCATACGGGTAACAAAATACCCATTAGTGGGTCATTTAAGCCTATCTTAACCTTTTCAAAACAGTCGCCATCGGTTATAAACAACAAAATATAAAATATTAAGATAAGATATTTATTGATAAAATAAAATAAGAGAATATTATTTCAACGCGCTACAGCCGTTTACGCAATTTTCTTACAGGTACACTACGTTATAACAATAATATGTAATAAAAAGGCAGCAGCAGTATTATAATATATGCATAAATGTGTGTGCATCGCAGACGACTCCTTCCCCGGACGATTACATCGCTGTGACGAAATCGGCTCCGGGACACGGAATCGCGCTTACTATTATACCTGTACATAGTATAAATTTTAAATATATAATAATAATAATTTACGGTGTAAGCGGTATAGCTTTACCGATCGTTGGTGGGCAGGAGAATCCGTCTGCAGCACACCCACATTATAGGTTTTTTTTTAATAGCAGATTATAATACGTATTATGCGTAGTATTATATCGGCGCGAGAAGGGACATCGTCGTCATATTAAATAATAATACGTAGTATGACGGAATTATCGTAAGTGCGTACGTATATGTATTATGTATGTATTTACCATATTTTTTATTGTTGTCCTTGACTTTGTCCTTTCCCCTCGACGAAGTGAACTGCTTCATGGAGCCGACCAATCTGTTTTCTTCTTCTTCGATGTCGTCGTAGTCGGGCTGCAATTATACGAGAGGAAAAAATGTATATAGTTTAGAGAAACACTTCCGACAAAAGTAAATGTGCACGCAAAAGTCTGGCGAGACGTAAAACTGTCAGGACATAATATATATATAGCGATAGATTTACTCGGGAAACGAAATACCATGTATATATATAAACCGCGATGATGATGATATGTATATTATGTATCATTTTGCCTCGTATATTATGTAAATAATATAATATCACTATTATGTTGTACATATATAGTATAATAGCTATTCAGTTTAAGTCGCTCGGCTCAACGTGACGTTCAATTCTCGTATCGTTAATTAAGTCTTAAATACTGATGATGCAGATAATGACGTGGTATACCGGCTATTACTAATCGAAGAGGATCCATGTGTTAATAATATTATACCAACTAACCATCTTAGCGTATGTTCAAAACGGTCATGGTGAAATATTTACCAACCGTATGCATGGCTCTTAACGGGGAGGAGAATACTGGGGGTGTCAGAAGAGCACTCCAATTATGTTCGAATCACAATATTACTTCCCTGGGTTTAAGTCGATAAATAATATATTTAAGTGATGGTTATTCTAATTAATATCATTGCTTAGAAAGCGGTACATATTTATTGTTTCTATTTACAATATAATAATATTATGCTGTTCATGTGTGTGTTGGAAGGGAAAGGGGAGAATAAATTGGCTAGGATCCGTATAACTGCAGCTAAAACGTATATGTGATATTTATGTATTTTTAACTACCCGCCCTATATCAAATGTATATTCACGATTACTGTACACGTTATATTATACTATATAGCATGTCAATTTCAGAATTTCTTAGACCTGATTAGATTTTTCTTCTCCGAAATATCACCAGAATCATTCCCATTACCTAACCATCAGCTCATACACTGAAATTCTATATTATTGTATTAAACTTGATGTCTAAAAACACACACACGATGCACTAAAATTTTATTGAAAATCCAACACAACGAAATAATAATATACAATATTTCAATTATATTACAACGAGCGTAACACGGATTAGATCGTTTTATGGATACATTAATATCTAGACATTTGAAAAACGTCACTCGACAAACTTTATTCAGTTACTGATATTATATATTATTGATTTTTAATTTACCTTGGGTATTTCGTGTGGGTACGGGTTCGACGGGTCCCTGGGTGGCAATTTGGGTGGCTTGTCACCCCGGCGCGCCGCGGTCTGCATCATCAGCTGTTCCCGAGTGGCGGCCACCATGTTTGCTCCCGCTATGCTGTAAGGGTCCTCGTCCGGGATCGGGATCCTGGGCCGGTTCTTGATATCCACCGTGGTGCGTTTCACTGCGTAAACAACAATGCAGACGACGATTAAAGACAGTCGGACGACATTACAGTAGATAATGAATAGTTATGTATTAGGTAATATTAGAGAAGATATAGGCATAAATACTGTTAAAAGAGTCCCAAATAATAAAAGTCACGGACCAGTGAATACTTTTTGTGAGGCAACTCAAAAACACGGGAAGAGGATGTCCCGAGATGATAAATCATTCGCTAAAGTTTGAAAATTTCAATGATTTCGAGAGGTGAAGTGCAGAGGGCTGAAAGTATATTATGTAGAATGCTTCCCTTTCGTTATGGCGCTGTGCCAATTCTCTACCGCGATCTATAAAAGAACTATTCGTAGTGCAGAACTGAGACTAACCTGCAGCAGGGTCCTCCATATTATATAAATATTAAAATATTAACCAAACTCTCCGAGAGTGTTCGTCTTAAGCCCGCGACGATCCGAATGCGAAATACGATAATATGATATATGTTGTGTATTATTATATCGTTTTATTCCGTACGAACGTGGCACGATCGATTTACTCTATAATATATCGCAGACACCGATACGGCTTGAGTACGTATTATTATTATTATTAAGCGGCGTCCGGTTAGACGCGACCGTTTTGAACCATAAACCGATGGAAATCGGCACCGAGTTACAATAGATATATGCACATAACAAACGAACTCGTATCCCTTTTTAAGAGTGTTTTAACCCCGGGTTCGCATTCTCGTCGGCAACCCGATTTTCCCCTCCCACCACCGCGATAACCACAATACACACACACACACACACACACACACACACACACACACACACACACATAGATATAATAATATCATTTTGTTGTGTGCGTGTGTGCGTGTGTGTGTCTCTCTCTCTCTCTCTATCTATCTATCTATCTCTATCCTGCCTTGTCTCTTTGTCCGTGTCTCTTTCGACCGAAGAGAATAATAATAAAATAAGTCATGACCGCGATACTCATCATATGCAATGGTTAACGGTTGTGCTTATTAATATATATATATATTATTATACACTCCCAAGTGCGCCATAGACAACGGGACAGTGCACCGAAACGGATTAATCGCCGCGACGGACGGACTGCAGTGCGCGCCAATTAAAAGGTCACTGCCGCCGCGTAAAAAAACGGCAAAAACCGCACTTGACGAGATATCGCGAGAGCGGACACGACGACGACAACGACGTAATAATATATTACACGAACAACCGACCACCCACGCCGCGCGGGGACATGATCTATACGAATGTAGGACGACATGTGTTTTCCCCTCTGCCGCGGACCATCGAATAGTTCCGCAGCGCAAAGTCGTGTGGAAATTTCCCCTCCACCTTTCGCCGCGCAAAAAAATTCTCTCGGTCACCGTTGCCTTCAGTGTATTACAAAATTTTGAATTTTTCTGCACCACATGTGGTATTGCAGCGTAATAATATATATGGTTTCGAGCAAACGTTTTCAATTCGATCGTATAACATTACTTATAGCTATATGTTATATGCTTCAAGGCGGTTACCCCGTTTGAAATTCGATCGATCCTCGAGAAATTATTTTTTCATCACTAAAAACAAAACTGCATTTCGGCGTGTGACGGAACGAAATGATAATAATATGACGTATAATACGATATTAGCAACGGGACAGAAATCCTGACTTTGAAGGGTTAAATACTTATATACTATACATATACTGCTATTCGAACAGGTTCCGAGATCCGGACAAAAAGTTCATAGATGATTTTGCTTCAAAAAAGTTTGCGACTGTATACAATAATGCAACGTAACGCGCTCATATATATAATATATATTTAAACGTACGACGAGAGTAAAACGCGTCATCTGCCCGAGACCTGTTACGGCAGCACGTAACACTATAATAATATATAATATGCCGATGACCGACCGCAAAACTACATTCCCGTTCGATCGTTAAACTAGCGCATATAGTGTATAGTACGTTATATAACACAACGATTGAACTCTATATTATTTTATTATCGAATAAACGATATAATAATGGACCTAAATAAATATATATATATATATAAGAGAAAAATAATGTGATCTGAAACGCGGCGCACGAAATTCGACGTTAGTTTTATTTTTTTTTTTTCGTTATAATAATATATAAAGATAGGTACCTACCTGCAAAAATATTATGTCCTAACCTCGAGAGATGGTCTATGCGTGGTCTAATGTTAAGCGGTGTATGTCGATCGTGATGACATTTTCGTTCAAATTCATGTGGAAGGAACTCAACGAAAATGACGAAAATAATAAAAACCGTTTTGCCATCGGCCCGTCCCGTGAACTCGTGAAACATATACAATATATATATATATATATATATATATATTATTATAACATAAACGTTACACTTAATCGGTCGAGGCTACGCACAGACATTCGAAAATATTACAATAATCTATAAAAGCCCCTGAGATGGCATATAACATTAATATACTATGCGATTTATTACCGCGTGTAGCGCGTGCAGTCACGAATTTTGCTGGATTGAATCACACCGATGCGTCGAGTGGGCACCGAACACGCACAGTTTAATAATAATATTATATTATATTATACATTATATATTATTTGGTAACCCTATTCAAAATTGGTAGAAATTTTATGTATGATTCCAAGGGCTGGAACGATTTTAAACAAGTGAATTTACTTTTACATCACTACTTCAAAGCCCCCCAAAAAAACCTTCAGGGTTACCTAATGCACGCGTATTGCCTCTTTTTCCCTTCCATCATTTTAACCACGTGTTGTTGTAGGTCGCGAATTTGATGTAATTCTGAGTAATATAACATATAACTCCGCCGTAAGAACTCGAAACATCTAACACGCGTCCACTATGAAGTCGCCACAGCAATGATGTACCTATATGGCTATATACTTACATGCATGTTAGTATATAGAGATTATTGCGCAAACTATTTCGTTTATTATAAAGTATAAATGAAAACGGCGTCGAGCGTATATCCGTCACCACCCAATGTTTATGTAACACTGTCGTAGCCCCTATCTTCGCGCTGTCGTTCAACGGGTGAAGATGATTGCGCACGAAGATCCGATCGCGAAAAAGCGGCCTGCGAGTGTTACTTTTATGTATACCTATCACGCAGCTATCTATGAGTATTATTATTATTATATTAGATATTAAATTGTGCAACAATTATGGCTAGTCCGGCGATATTGTCACACGAATATAATATTATATAATACGCGCGCGGCTTGTGTGTATAAAAATATGTGCGCGCCAATAACAACGACGGTCGACGATGAACTTTGGTGCGATTTTATCAAATCTAAATCATTGCGGTTCAGCGACCCGAATCGCCGTAGATATATATATATTAATATAATAATATAATTATAATACACCGGAGGACCGTCGAACGAATCGAACCTCGGTGAGAACCCGAGCCTCCGGGGCTGTGTACGGCGGCGGTTAATCAAATCGCGGTCCTGTGACCAATCAAAAGAAATCGGGACCGCGTGTCCATTGTTTGCGACTATTATTGCCTGTCTGCGGGCGCGCGTATTCATTTCACTCCTCGTGCTACTATAGATGTTTATCCATACCTACAGTACCTACTTGGATCCGCGACCTTTTTTTTATTTAATTTTTTTAGCTAGGTCAATGGCGAGTGTGTGTGCTTATAATCATTAAATGTGTATATATTATAAGTATTTATGATTCGGTCAAAGCTACGATAACTAGGATATGACTGCATTGGCCGGGAAATGTCGCCGTCCAAACGCAAAACTAGCTAATAATGCATAAAGGAGTTCGGTTCTTTGTTAAAAGTTCGATCCGGTCCCTAAAATAATGGACCATGCAGAGCACATAAGAGACCTGTTTTTTAGTTAGTCTTATGACTGTGGGAATACAATAATCAACTTTAGTTCCCCTCATCAGTCATTACCATGTACCATTCAATAACCATGTACAAGATACCTTATTCAATATACTTAAAGATTATTAGAGTTTTTCTCTAGCACTAATAAAACATTTTGAAATTTGATTTATGCGTTTTAACGAAGAAGACCTATATGGAGAACCTTCCTCCTTATTTTATGTGTTAGATTGTTTAAACAAAAAAAAAATAATAATAAGTTATCAATAAGTTAGATGATCCTGTCAGGAGTATTTTATAATAAAAAAAAGGTTTGTATAAAACAAAAATTGTTCATTTTAACACACCAATGTACATATAAAGCATTTAAATAATTTCAATAATTCTCAATATTTTTATGGAAACATGAACAAATGACTAGATATAGCTAGATATATTGCCTGGCTAATGTTGTCTTTTCCCATATTAACGTGTTTGATCATAACGTACTATAATATAATATAAATCTTAAAACTCATATGTCCTAGATAATAAAGTAATAATATAATAATATCATTACTATTGTATTTGTGGTTATCACTCATTTTATACAGGTACATGATATTTTCCGGAGACTTTAACGAACATGAATAAATGAAAATAGCAAAATTCTAAGAGTATATTATAATATTATATATGCTACAATATTATTATCAAATACGATGTACTGAAATTCGATTGTTTTATGATTATTTATGTGTATCCGTACTTATAATACGTGGTTGATGATTCCGTTCAATAAAATTATCTCTTGTCGATATCAAAGACGGCTGGTAATATAATAATACCTCTACTGTAGTGAGAATGGTTAATATAGTAATATAAAAAAATGAATAAAATAATATATTTGAACAATAGTTTATATCCCCCCTAGGTCCTACTCAACAGCGTATATAAATATTAAAATATATTTATGCGTGAGAAAACAAAAGTGGACAGAAAATGCAGGACAACACTATTATTATAATATAAATCGTCACCCAACGATGGGAGTGCGAGTGGGAAAAAAACATGGTTAGACGAAAAACCACTTACTTGGTGGCAACTTTGACTTGAGCATATCCATGGCTACGACGTTTATGATCAACACCCATATTGGGCTGTCCAACATGTCTGCTTCGTTCTTGACGAAGCTGATAGCACTCAAACACTGACATTCCAGACGCCTGCGGTCAGGGTATGCTCTGCGCAATTCTCTGGACACGTTCTGTTGGAATTTTTTCATGTCGAATAACTGAAAACGGAAAAAAAAACGAATGATTATTATTATTAAACACCTGGAGACCAAAGATTACGCATTTTTTGCTAGAGGAAAACAATTTTACAACATTATTATTATATTCTAAGTATTTGGAAGTCACATATATTATATTTTTTATCGTTTGCATCACTTTACATATCAACTATGGACAATTTCAGAATAATCTCGCAGTTAGAATACCGCAATAATGTTTTTCACGCTCTTATACTGTTTAGTTAAATACAGTTTTTTATTACATGTTAACAATTTACTATGCTATAATAATATAGCCGATCTTCCTTTTTCGGCGGAAATGAGCAACCACCACTAAAGAAAACCGAAAAAAAAACCAATAAATAGTAAATACCTAAAATGTACACATACGCATAATATTTTATTCTCAGCTCGATATGCAAAATAATGACAACAACTAAAATTAGGAACACAATTGGGAAATTATTCGATAGCCGTTCGCCATATTATTTAGTTCACACAAGTCCATATTACGACGAAATCTCAAAACAATAATAATTATAATATATATATATATATGTAACAAAAAATGAATTCGCCGTTTCATGCGCGCGTATATCGGACAACTTTTCGTGGCGCTACCGAGCTCGTTGCTGCTTTTCGTACCAATAATTTAATAATAATAATATTTTATATTATGGCCGTACTATAATATAATATTATATGATGTTATTTTTGCTTACGATTCGTGTGTATTATATGTATTTCAAGTCTCGCAAACGTGACGCCCGATAGCCGCGTTTCGCGGTCCACTGTCACGTCTTCTCCGTCCTTCACCCCCCTCAAAAAAAGTGTGCATTATAATATACTAAATACGATATTGTCCACGCGCTTGAGATAAATGTGCCGCTGGCGCGCGCATTTCAATGGACACCTTATCTTCGACGGCGGCCCCGCTGTGGAATGCATTTACGGCGAAAACAATTGTCGTAAGTACGCTAGAGGTGGTCGAACTAATTACCGGGGCATCGGGTATTATCATTCAATGAACCGCTCTCCTCGCGGGACGGGCAGCAACAGCGGTGTATTATAATATATATATACCTATGCAGATATATAGCTGCGGTGCGTGATATATAATACAGGTAGGTAGGTAGGTAGGTATACAGACGTAAATCAAAAAAGAAGAAAAAAATTAAAAAACGACGAGCAGAAGGGAAATTAAAAAAAAAAAAAATCGAACGGCCCATTGTTCTGTCTCTATATTCCCAACCCCCTCCCCCTCGCGCGACCGTACTTTTTGACCTTCACGCGGAAAGGCTTATCTCGACGGTTGGAAAACGAAACGGGGGAAAAAAAACGTATCCGCGTCAAACCATAACGATATCTATCTCTAATTACGCGTTTCGTTCGGTCGTATATTATATAAAATAATATTGTGTATAAACGCGTTTATATTATTATAATATTCTGCGGCGCATGGTCGGAGTGGAAGGGCAAAAAACAAAAAAAAATAACTGCCCTGACAATGACGACTATTATGACGACCACCTACGCACTACATATTATGTTTAAACCTAGGTACCTATACCTATATATACTTAGGAATCTGAGTAGCTTTATCGATTTATATATTTTTTTTTCGAAAGACTATACGTGCGCAACAGAATATTATGTGCAGCTCCTATATATATATATATATATATATATACGTATTATGTATTACCCATGGTTATAAATGTTTAAAAAAAAAGCTCGTTTTTCGTGTATATAATGTTTCGGCATATAATGGTATATTATATATTATAAATATATAGTTAATTTATACGAGGAACCAATGTATAAAGTGGTAAGACGTATACGACGTTGTTTGCGAACTCGGCGATGTGTAACTAATAAAAAACTAAAAAAATTGTATTTACCGAATTAATATGATATTATGCATATATAATAATATAGTGATTCACCATACTCACCCCCATTTCAATTTTCAATAAAGCAATTATTCGAAATCTGATTTTTAGAATTTTTAAATGTACTTGATGACCATAAAATATATTTTCAAATTATCGAGATTTTTTGTACTACGGTGATATAAACTTCTGTTTTTCATACCCCCATATTTTGCTGAAAATTATTTTGAAAATGTTGGTGTATTGTATTGTTTGTACCTAATTAAAAATGCGAATTTGCAGTTCGTCAGTTATTAAAATTTTTATACTAAGGCTATAGTTCTTAAAAATGGTTTGATGAAAATATAAAATGCATGTTATATCATTGAATCTATTAGTATTTTATTATACTTTGAGCATTATTACAATTAATAAATGTCGATAAATTAACATCAATTACCAAAACGTCCAAACTACTATAGCTCCAATATAATATCTTCCAAACGACTTTACTCATTACCATGGACCTATATATTATCTAGAATACACAAAGTAAATAACTCAAAAACTACTATATATTTAAAAATTCCAAAATCAGAATTTGAAGACATTTTTTGTCAAAATAAAATATGAAGGTATGCTCACCCTTGGGGAATCCACTCTGTATATTATTGTGTATGATCGACAGTCGAGAACGGGGTGAAACCCTTCAAACCTTCTCAACCTATATTAGATCTAAGCTCATGATTGAAATGCGTCCAATTTCATTATTAGAAAACACTCAGTAACTTAACTACTTCGCAGACCTGTAAATAACGTTATTCGGATATTTCGAAAAAAAGAAAATTCTAATATTATGACATAGTTATAGAATGCTTCGTAGATTGTATGGGCCAGCGGGTATAATACAATATATTGGTATATTACAATAATATTATGATGATGATGATGATGATGACATTATTATAATGTGCATTTTGATAGAAGAGTCCTTGTAAGCCGCGCATACAATGTTCCATTGTACAATTCGATATCGGAAACACAGCGGTAATAATGGTTTCCGTCTGATGAAATAATTTGCATATTATTTTGTTCAAAGTCCACATCCGAATGTGTTTTTGCAATATTACAAACACAAACGCGTCTTATTGTTTTGTTCGATATATACATAGACTTGTAATATGTGTAGAACGGCTTTGATCGATGATAATCTCGAGAAGAATATAACAACAATATAATATTATAAAATATATATACATAGGCATTATACCTACGTGCTTGTTATATTCTATGACGCTGAAAAATCGGAAAACGAATGATTTTCGCAACCGTTTTAATGTATATATTATTATTAAATATATTAAGCTATGCGTCGATTTCAATTCACGTATAATTGCATACAATCGAAATGCTCAAAAATCGTTTAAAAAAAAAAATGTGTTTTTACGAAGTCTCCAGCATTAATGATTATCTTCATGTGATGCGATCATTGTTCGAAATACAACGGATAATTATCGATGTGACCAAACTTTAAAAGCACTGTAAGTCCTCGTATGTTTTAAGCCTCGATTCGCGCATTTGCATATTGTCCCTGGTTCATCTTGTTGTCTTCTATGTGTAAGTATAAAATATGTTTTACAACACGTTGTTGATGAAATAATCAACATTTTTTACTGAATATAATTTTGTATATTTTTGGGTTTTGAGGGGACATTTATGATTCTTAAGGTATACTTTGATGTCTTGGCTCATAATATATTGCTAGTTGGTTGGAAACCACGTATTTGTTAAATATATTTAGTGAGACAAAGTCGAATATTACTTGATATAATTGTGAGTTTATCACATAGTCGACCGAGACCAAATCGTTTTGAATGTAGATTTATTTAGATTTGACTGCAGACCGTACACAATAGAGCACAATTACATATACCTTATCTACTAATTTGTTACCTACAGATATTTTTATTAGTTAAATGATTTATGACTATGGTAAAATTCAGGGTGTTACCAGTAATATTGGCCGTTTCTACCATAGTCTTTTTCCGTCAAAAACGAAAAAGGTACGATTCTCGTTTCACCAAAAAAAAGTTTATAAATCAATCATTTTAATTTTTAAGCAATATATGTAGTGATAAGTGTAGCATATAGTAATGCGTAACGTATAATGACAATAAAATGTATGAATAATTAATCCACAAGACCATGCAACAATATTATATATAACGATAATCGGCATTTTGAAATATTTAAATATAATAGATATGTGATATGCAATTATATAATGATAAGGTCATTTATTATGATTCCCAAATAATATTTGGCGGAATCGTTTTTTCACAAAAATAAATTTCAGTGGAAACGGGAACCGTATATTTTTTGTTTTTAGCAGAAAAGGGCCATGCCCAAAATATATATTGAATCTATGGGGAAGCAAGTATCCGCCTCAGGGAAAGCAAGTATTTGGTGTTAAAGCACCCGGATACATACCCGACACCCCCGCAAACAAGTCTATGCATAATTTTCTTGTCATATAAGCAATTTATTAGTGCCTATACCAAACCCGAACTCGTAATATAATAACAATAATATATTATATAATACCTACTTAAAAATATTATTTATCGTCGAGGTGTTTGCAAAAAAATTATTAACCGCGTTCAAAGAGGTAGTATTTAAGACTCTTAAACGTATATATAGCAGTCTATTTGACCGCGAATTTATTATATCGTTATTATAATGCACTGACTAAACCTAACCGAGCACTAGCTGACTGCTGTGCCTTTATAGGACACATACACGACAACGGTTGCAGCTATATAGTAGGTACTATAATATATATATATATATATATATAAATATAAACGATGGAGACATAAAAGTCTTAGGGTTATCTAGTCATAAGGGGTTTTGGTTGGGGGAGGAGGGAGGGGGACACGCACCTTGTTTCGTTTGGTCCGGTTAGCCGCACCGGTAGTCGTCTCTTTATGTTACCGCTCACCACCCCACCACACCGCAACAGACGTAACCGACTTTGTGTCACCGCTTCTGCAGCAGCATCACACGAGCTACTTGTATTCGTTATATGTGTATGTAGTATACACACGCTGACCGACCGTAAATAATAATAATGCGGTAAATGGCAAAGCTGAGCAAACATTACAAATGCAGTAGATCTTTTTTTTTCATTTTTTTTTTTTTTTACCGTTTCGATTGCACAATGTCTCGCCGCCGCCGTCTGTATGCAAATATTATTGATATAGGAAGCCATATGATAATATAATGTTTTTCTGTGCCCGACATGCGTGTTATAGTATTCCTACGTGGGTCTACTGCAGTTTTAAGTCCATCGTGCAGTCGGGCCTCAAGAGCAACCCGATATTAAGTCTGTTTATCGAATGACGATTTGTGGATGAGCGCCGTATACCTCATGCACAGTATGATAATTATAGTTTTTTTTTATGAACGCCTTATTCGAGTAGTCGATTTTAAGGAATATATGTAATGTTACAGCGACACATTCTTAAATCTCTTGAATCTCCATCTGACCGTCTTTATAGAATATCTCGACAAAGCGTAATAATAATAGATAATTATCATTGTCATCTATTCTACACTTCATCTTCTCTATGATTGAATATGTATGAACGGATATGCAGCAAGATAAGATGGGCATTTACTAGTTGAAAAATCTATGATGTAATCTTATTTACGTTATAACTTAACTAGGTGCCTAGTTAAAGTATCAGTTACATAATATGAAGTTTATTCTAATAAATTTAAAGCGTTAATACGCAGAAGTTTAAACTAATCAATAATTATGTCTTGTTTAATCTGCACACCGTATGTACAATGTACTAAAATAAAATTACACAAACAAATATCTTGATTTAACAATTTAATTGACTAGTTCAGAAACCAATATTAATCTTATATATAACTGTGTCCCTTGCTTGCTTCGCTCACCAACCCTTCGTCGGCCCACACCGATTAACTACGACCCAAGGGTCACCGTCCCCCAACTTTTATCTATTGAAATTTAAAATATTTACACAACTTTAATATGATATATAATAGAAAATTTTAACTTTTAAGAATTTAATTAACAATAATTATTTATTTATTTTTTGATTGTGATACAATATTATGTGGAAAATAAAATAAACAAAACATTTTTGAACGATAGAGCGATTGTTATGTTTGATCCGCGCCCGTCAGTGGCCGGGGTACGGTGTGATAAAACAAAATAACAAACTGTTATCGCGCTATATACGTCATACACGTGATAAATATATAATAATATGAAAATACTATTAAACTAGGTATACATGGTATCATACACTAACCTTAACCGGTTTGTCATTCTCCAGACAGTAGTTGGGTAATTTGAGCACGTCCGCCCCGATGCTGGTCTCCTCGCCGGCGTTCGATATGCTCTTTACGTAGACGTTCTTGCCGGACAGCCTTTTCACGAGAATGTTTCCCTGATCATCCATCTTCACTTTGACACCCTGCGCGAAACACGTGACGATGGTCAATGCGATCACTCATTTAAATATTATATCGTTATTATGTGTGTGTTTTTTTACTCACGAGGCCCACTAGTTTTTTCACTTCTTCGGTCTTTGGATCCCGCATCGGATTGTCGAAGCCATTCACGCCAATCCTGAAATACAAGCCGCATATAACTATATATAACTATTAGGTATATATTATTATTAATTTTTATGAAATATATTTATATTATGAATTTTTACATAATAATATATGGGGTAATATGGTATTTAAAATGTCGTAATATTTGTAGTAAATTAGGTTATTATTATGGGTGTACCGTTCGTCGCGTTCCTCGACGATCACCACAATACGAAATGCGTGTAAGTTCACTTAAGAGTTGAGTTATGTATAACACGCGACCTGTAAATAATATTAACGATAAGACCTCGGGAGGCGACGACTATTACTATTACGCAATGTCGCCGGCAGTGAGTTGGCGGTGGACGGTTTTATAGTGTATATATTACATATTATATTTAATTATTATAATATACAACGATCACGACAAGCTCTATGGCATGAAACTATAATAATATGTGCGATTTACCATGGTATACTATATAATATACGGTATACCTATGTTCGCTATTAGTAATATATTATGTACGACTGTAAATCGAAATGCGATCTCTAATAATAAATAACAATGTGAGTAATGCGGCGAAGCTCTCGGACTTGATGATCCGAAGCGCATTTGAAAATTATCAAAATAAATATAAATGCGTACATATACACTCACCGCGACCGCCACGATTTCGTGTCAGTCATCGAGTGCCTATAACGATGGGCGTCCATAATAGCATTTTATTGAATTTGGGCAAGGTTAAATATTATTATTACGTTAAAACCGCATCATGATAAATATTAATACGAAAATATTCTCATTTTTTATTTATATAATATAATTAATCGTGTCGACATATTACACTTAATGATTTTACAATGTCAACGTATAATATTAATGGCGTTTCAGGAAGCCCGCGAACGAGCTGACGCGTCGAAAAGATTTTAATTGAATTTGCGGATCGAACAGACGCAGTTGCTACAACAGTATATTATCATATTAATAATATTATACGCAGCGAGACTGTTATTTTGTATTGTATTTTGTATTTCATAGACTGTGTCCATACATGGCTGATACAATATATATAGGAACAGTGTTGTTGTGAATTTCAGTCGAAATAGTGTAAAAATAATAAAAGAGCTGGAAATTAATTTATACACTCCGACAGTCCGACCGACAATATATGCGTTATATATTATAATATTATTATACATATATGTACTGTGTAGGTATACTCGTATTATTATTTGTCGTCATCGGCCCACACGCGTGTCCGAGCACAAAAATGCGTAATCATCGCCGGTAATGTTATTTCTATTATTATTATTATTATTATTAGCAGGTGCATTATTGTCGTGTCGAAGGACCGCTCTCGGTTATTGATTTTATTTCGCCGCGATCGACATTATAATATATTGATTTTTTACAATTGCGATAATAAGATAATAAAAAGTGTGACGATCACTTATATGAAAGCGGCCAAAAAACTAGCTCGCGTTCTATTTTCCATTGGTTTTCACGTTGTTCGTTTTGGGTTTTCGTCGGTGCCAATCGTATTTTTTTTTTGGAAGGCGAGGAGAGAGCTTTTCCGGAAAATAAAAGTGGCCAAAGTCAATTCGAATTTTCGGACATCTGAGATATGATATATTTATAGGGTCGGCCGTAGTGTTTTTTAATAATTATATTAATATAATATACGATAATTGCACGACTGAGGAGTGCTACTGCGGCAGGTATATAAATGATAAATAATAAATTGTGGTCGGCCCGATGGTTGTGCGGCAAGATTTCTCAACTGCCAGAACGGTGGCGGTAAAGCGTTTCTTGCGTCGGCGTCGACCGCGGATCGTTTTTTTTTTTTTTTACCATCATCGCGCAGTATATGTATAATATTATATACATTTGCAATAATAGTATAATTATTATTACACAGCGTAGTTGAGCAACGGCCGGGTGATACGTAAACGCCACCTCCACCACAATGTCTGTGTCGCGGACTCGAGACGTCTGGCATGCACCCGAATACCACAATGGTATTATAACAGACGTAGGCATACACGTATATAACATATTATACTCGTACAAATATAATGTTATTGCGACTGCGGCGGCCTCTCGGTTTTGGCACGTCTGTCGCGCCACTCCGCTGCACCCCCTCCCCACACCCCCAGACCGGTGCAAAGAATCTATGTATGTGTGTGCGTGAGGTGTATTTTATTTTTACACGGCTGTGTGTGTGTGTGTATGTATTTGCAGAGCGCGCGTGAATCTAGAACAACAAGGACGCGAGCGCAGCGTTATTATTATGCAACACTGACCCAGTCCGGGCGGGCACTTTCACCGAGTTCGTATTATATATATATATATATATATATATACCTCCCCACGGCGCCCCGCCTAGAGACCCATTGTTCCGCCACCGCGCCACATATTATATATATATATATATTATTAGGATTATCATATTATACACTATGTCGGTTTTATAATGACGGTGGTGACGATCTGTATATTATTATGATATGCGATCTCCAACGGATATACTTAGTTGAATATAGTACGGTCAAAACGAACCCTATTCGCAGATAACCGGATGCACTATACTTATATGTGATGAAGACGGAGGGAGAGGAGGTCACGTTCGTCGAGGGAAATTATAGCTTTCTCCAGCCAACGCTCTACAACCCTAAATGTACAGTAAAACTAGCTCAGGACGCTCCACAAGGGACCAGCTCAAAATAGCGTCTTATTCAAGAAAGCGTTTTAAGCGGGAGCCTCTTAAGCAATATAGAAATATTTTAGTCGGAAAAAATTTTGTCCGAACATTTAGAATCGGACGATACAGTTAGTCCTCAGTTGGGACCTTATATATTATTAAGTACCCATATGGCGTCGTAAAAATATCATAATTTTTTTTACATATACATTTATAAAAATACTTGAACGTCTGGCCCCAGAAAAATTAAGCTTACTCTGAACTGCTCCCGATAAAAATAGCTGTGCCGTGTAAAGAGTTTATGAACTGTGTTACCCGCGGGCGACCGTTGTACAACATTGCCGCAGACGAATGAGCGGTCGTAACAAATTCGCCAACGCCGTTTATTATAATCGATCGATTTGTCGAAATAAGACCTAACCCATTCATCGTAAGACACGCGAGAGCGCGCGTGTCTATTATTAAACGACCGCGATCGTTAATTTATCGCAATTTATCGATTCGACGCGTGCATTAGTAATCCTACCGCGACGTTAATCGCACGTGCGCGCGTGTCACTTTTATAGGTTTTTTTTTTTTGCACCCTGTCGAACTGAAACCGATAAAGGGAAAAACGACGTCATTAATACGTTCATAATATTATTATCTCGATCGCTCGAACGCATATACAAACGCGCGAAACCCTATCCCTCTTTTAACCGAGCAATTTTTCCGGGGCCCGTGCCGCGTCCTCCAACTGATATTGGTACAGTTTTGAAAGCGTTTCACTCAAAAATCTGAGACGCCCGACTCCGTTAAACGTCTAGTCGATTATATGCAGAGTTTTCAACACGAAACGGAGGACAATCAATTATCTGTGCGTGCAAATGTCTCTTCCTCGCAGCAACGCGATCGATTTCCGGCAAGAAATCGTATAGTGGTTGCTGTTATAATGATAATAATAATAAAATATAAGTGCGCGCGCGTGAGATATCACAATAAACACAACCTGACAGCATTTTATAATATATATATATATAAAGACAAACGCGGACGGAAGGTTTTTAAGAAAAATGCCGTTGAAAACCTCAAAGTCCGCAATTATATCAACGTGAGTCGGTGATGAAGGTGATGATAATAATATATATAATAACAAAATGCATATTGCGTGCGTAATAATTTCGGGTCACCCGTTTACCGCTGTTGAAACTGCAACGGTTGCACAATTATATTATTATACGTATTATATTATTATTCTTGTAAATGCATTCAAAAAAACTCATTGTCGGGTTAAAGATTAATAAACGGGGCGTAATGTAGGGAAAGCGACTTGTGTACGCTAAACACACACACACGCACACGTCTATATATATATATATATATTGCATTGAGAACGAGAACGGTAAAAGCTTTATGGGATAAAAATCGTTCAGAAAAAGAAAAAAACCGTAACTGCAGCAGGTCTTTAGATACATATTATATATATATATATATATATATATATATATAATACAGTCCGCAGAACAGCGTAATAATTTATTAACGATTCGTGTCGTATTTATATTGTTACGAACCGTTCGGTGCTCTCTGCAACTGTGTATTATAAAAATAAAAAAATAAATGTATAACAATAATACCATTATTACACGAGTACACGTTTAAAAACACATAACGAACCGAATAAAGAAACGAAATATAATCATGATAATGAATAATAATAATGACAATAACAATAATGAAAATGACAAATCGAAAACATTGTGTAATAATAATCCGATCGTGCCGTCCGACTGCAGAATGTAGCCTGATTATATAACATATATAATACGCATAAATGCCTAATATATTAAATAATATAATATTTTATTGTATAGTGTGGAGAAAAAGCGTTGATGCCAATAAATGACATAAACACCCGCAAAAAACGTCTCTGAATTATATAGAAACTTCAAGAGCGTGCCAAACACTTAAGGCGCGCGGGCCGATAATATTATTGTTTTTCTTCAAAAATCACATAGGATATCACACGAAATACCTGATAAGGTCTAACGTCGCATTTCAACATATTGTCGTATCGTCTCCAATTAAAATATATATTACATATGAGAATTTTCCGAAAAAACTTGAAGAATTTCCTGTTCTGGGGTAATTGTTTAGACATTTTGTTTGTACGTGTATGTTTGTAGTGTTGCTCAGGTATAGTTGATCAAAGAATAAATAACTTTTGTGTTTTCGCGAGAATTTTAAAAAACACATAATACAGTCGATGGCGCAGTAAGAGGCAATGCTCTTCCCCCCTCCCCCTCCCAAAAGTCAATGACTAAGCCATTGGCCTAAATTGTTCAGAAAGTCAAAAATATTTTTTGAAAAACTGACACGCGACTAATCCCGACAAAACTTAATCTTTGATATTTCTAGATCGTTTTACTTATTTATTAAAGTTTGGCGCGTTAGCTCAAGCACGAAACGATCATCATTTTTTATGTCGTCTTCGTCGTCGTTGCAGGTGTACAGCAGTGTGTACCTAATATATTATTAAAATTTTTTTTTTAATTATCACACCATTTACAGGATTCAGCGACCACCATGGCGGTGTGCACTTGCATCAAAATGTCGATGATAATCATCGATACCGTTTTGTAGAAATTGTTTATTCAGCACCGACGATTTAAACCCGGTCATACCTGCCACTTACTGCAGATTTAACGCCTCGTTACAATTATTATTATCATTATTTTACCTTTTTTTTTCAATATTGGTATAAGTATGTAGGTTTAAAATATTGTCCATACTTCTATATAAAAATCTAATAAACAAGATGATTTTTTTATCACGAGTTTTTTTTAACAGTCATTTTCTCGGAAAATGTACCATTGTACCTATATAGATACGTTTTTGTATTTTTAAAAACATATTTTTACATAATTTTAAAGTTTAACTGGTGAAAAAAATTATTAAAGGATAAATAAATAAATTCATAATATAATTTATATAGTCTGACTGCGTACGTTTTGGAAACAATTGACTGCACAGATGAGTGTGTTGGGTAATTAAAAGGGCTCGTCGTCGGACCACACGACAAGCTCGGAAGACCGTAAAACAAGTACCCAAAAACGGCAGTCGTAGTTAAATATCCACATAATATTATATACGATTATTAGGCCGAAAAAATCGAGAGTGTATTTTATTATAACGATGTCGCAATATAATATATATATATATATATATATATTAAGATATTGTATTGTTAACGAGTATACGAACCCGTGTTAAATTATTATATAATTGGCGCAGGCAGAATGTTTATATATAAATGATAAATCCTTAACGACCGTGTGCGAGCAGATTTCGTATTTTTTCGATCCAATTACGCGAAATACATATTTTTATAATATGCACCACAAATTATCTAGCGCCGCTGCTGCACATTGAAGTCGACGAACGAAATGATAATAATATTTTTCTCCCACATCCATTCGACCATTCGACAAATTATAAAACGCACCGCGAATTGACGTTGACCTACATCACACGAACCGTTGCAAAAATCGAAGTGAAAAAGTTAATCGAGAAAAAATATATATATATAGATAATATACTATATTATTATATATATTATATCACTGTAACGCCTTCGAGTACAATAATAATATAATCTACTCACAAAATACAGGATGATTGTTATTTATTTTTTTTATCGCGAATCTCAATTATACAACTTATATACACGACTCGCGTGTACACATACAGACAACGAGTTAGAGTTCTATATGGTTTCTATGTATTTTTAATAGAAAATCAACAATTAAGACCGTTATGAACTATTAGTTTCACATTTGATTTTTGCTATAGGAGGTGCCTTTTAAACATGTCCGACGACGTAGATATATCACGATTTTATAGCGGAAAAAAGTTAAAAGTTCAAAAATAAATTTAAATATGGATTGATGCCGAGATCCGTCACAAACGCTAAACTTAAATTTTACGAGAGAGCTACATTTCGATTGCGGCGTGAGATATGGCCGAGAAAAACGAAATAAAAAAAAACCACACAGTATATACGAGTAATAGTATGTTATAGACAATAAATATTTAGGTGCTCGTGTATATACGCACCGATGCACTATATAATAACATCGTAATAATAATGGCCTGCAATGGTGATATGAACAAGACGGAATATTGTGTTTATGTATTTGGTATATGTGCAATTATAATTATCGCGTTTCGAGCTGTTCGGCAGGTCATTACGTTTTGTGTACGCGACTTATACGTAGGAGTTGTTGGCGTTTTCCCTTTAGCGCGAGAAAGCAGAGCGATTTGCGGTCCATTTCAAATTATATATATTTTATCATTATATCGTAGGTAGGTACTCACGCGTTTGTATAACACAATATTACGATGTTATTATACGTGGTATACGGTGGTTGTTGTTTTTTACAATATACGACTCCGTTTGGTAAACGCGGTCGCGGACGTTATAGAAAAGTCCACTACGCCGGACATAATATACCTGCTATACAATAACAGTATTATACATATCATAATATAGGTAGTCAATCATATTATCGCCAGCTGAAATAGTCAATATTACCATGTATTATAGTCATGTGTATGGTTTGGTAGTAAATTTCGTAGAAAAAAAAATTTAAAAATTGAACTGTCAAATGATATTATTACAAGTACCTACTGTGGTCTGAAAATAATATATCGATATAATAAATGCATATCATTATTATTATTGTTGTTTTTTTTTTTTTTTAGAAATTTGTGTCTGTTTGTTTTTTTTTTTATTATTACCGGTTGTAACTATACTACGTTATTCCTCTATATAATATATATAAACTATGTCTTTTTTTTTTTTACTCGTCATAAAATAGTTTTACCTAACTGTCGGCGACAAAACCAAAGTGAGTGCCTAAACAATGACAACGCACAACTACATAATATTATTATATTATATAATAGCGTATAATTTTCCATCACCTCCGCGGGAACAGAATCATACAGTGCCGCAGACGGTCGTCGAAATATTATTATTGTAGTATTTACGTATCGACAGGAAGTAAGTTTTTTTCGTGGTACTTATATAATGATAAAATTATAGATACTCGCGTATCTCGATTTTCTAAATTAAGTGACCACCTGCAGCGAGAGCCTGCGATATCGTCATTATGCTGCACCGGGGCATGCATTACGATTTACGAACGGAAAATACGAACGAAATTAACGTGCATCGTCCAAAGACATTATCTCAATATATAATATTGTTGTACCTAACTTATGAGCGTTTATTATGTAGTTAGACGCATACAGATAGAAATATTTATTACATTATTGTTACCCATTTACGTAACTCGTCTGAACGGTTTTCGGACTACATTGCGCCGGGCGAGTATACATTATTATATTATACATAATATACGTAGTACGATGAGCTTGTTCTTTCCCTTTACTTTCGATTATTATTATTATTATTGTTTTAACCGCTTTACCGGCAGCTCTGTGTTCAATTAACATCCCTGGTCATCTTTTAACAATACATTGTATTGTTACGCGTTCCCGTGCGTTCTTGCGTTCTTGCAGCTTGCGCGAGAACGAATCGAAAACAGTCGTGTCCACTCGAGATATGGTTTAGTATAATAATTAATAGGAGTGCGTTTTTTTATTATTTTAAACGCTTTTTAATCGAAGTGCGACGAAAACGGCAAAACGCTTGATACTTATTAAATAGTGTAGTATTCAACGTCGTGTCGTCGTCGTCGTAACCGGACGAGCTGGAGTGCGAGAGCCCACCGGTCAAACATATTATTATTATTATTATTATTATGTTATATACATACACGCGATACATCATAGAGAGAGATCTTGACGAAATAAATCTGCACCGGGGAGGTTAAGACGCGTTGATTTATCGCGGCGTTCTGCAGCGGGTGAAACGGTCGAACCAGTTGTTTCGCGATGCACAGTTGTGCATATTTTTATAATTCGTGTAGACTAGCCGTAATGCGAACGTCCATAGGTAGATGCCTACCACAATATCATTATACCAATCGTATATATCATACGAATAATGCAAAATGAACGCGTTGTGGATTTCAAATCGGACGTGTGTTGACTTGTTTGCGTTCAGCGGGATCAATTTTGTTAGCTTTAAGGCAATTATATAATAGCTACAGTTATCGTTTACTTGTTATTAAACTTGATGACAAGAATATTATATTATGTATGGAACACCTCTCAGGCTTTTATCGTCGCGGCCAGATCTCGGGTATGAACTTACAATATTACTTGCAATCAAAGAACTATAACTTTTAAATTATTTGCACTGCGATTTGTAGCTGACAACCAATATTCCACAGTTACCATTGGAGGGGGGAGGAGAAGGGTACGGTTATTTTATAAATTCTGGAAATGAATTACAATTGCATATAAAATTAAAGGGCTATAACTTAGATTTTTGCTCGTAGTCACTTGGCCATGATTAGGGGAGGGAGGGGCAGCAAACTTCGCACAATTTATAGTTTCGCGATTATACGGATTTATCGCTTCGACACGTTTTGCTTCATACCTTTACATTATTATATCTTAAACGTTTCTGATCGGTTTGTCGTCGTCGTCTTTCATATTCGACGATTGCGAAAACACGAAATAGCCCGCGGGCGGCACCGATCGTACCCATAGGTATTGTTTTAATTAACACCAAACACGGACTGACAGACCAAGATCGAGTTCTTTCACGCCGCCGCTGCCGCCGTATGACGTACATAAAATTTAATGGGTACCTACACGCCGTATCATATCATTATTGTACGCCGAGATACGCACAATGGACGCGTGCGCTGCGGCAGAGATTGATGGCGATTAAAAATGTACAGCCGACTGCAGTCGATATATATATATATATATATATATATATTATTACGCCTTCGTATTATTTATCATCGTGGTGTATACCCATACGTTTTGAGTGCATTTTTTCATCTACAAAGTCATAATGGGTAGTCTATTTTTTCAACGATATTATTCCATTCTGTCGCCGGGAAAACATGATCCCACTACGTTATATATAGCGACGTTCGACTCGTGTTTTGTTTCGGTGGACTATATTATTGTCGTGTTTCGTGATGTGTGCTCTCTTCTATCCGTAATATATTATTGAATATATATAATAATAATAGATGTTTATAATATAAGTCCGAGCTATTACTGCTGCAGCCATCACTGTGATACGTGGGATGATCGCTGTTGAAAAGAAAGTATAATATATAATAACGATCGCTATTATCACATTTCATAAGAATATAATTATCACTGAAATACTATTGTTATAATAGCGCAAAATCGCAATAACAGTTGAACGGCCTACTATAGTGCGTGTACACGGCCGCTGCCGCCGTATAATAATATGTACTTTACGTACGACGAAAAAGCATATTTTCTCCTCTCGATCCCGAACAATGGAAATCGAATTAATCACAATAATACACGTTCATGCACATCATGATATATATATATACAGGTATATAATACGTATTATATTTTCGACCATCTATTCGATGCATTTATAGTATTTATGTGTACGCATATGGAGTAATTCACCAGGCATGCTCACCACCATTTTAGATTTTGAGCTGAGCGTATTTTCCTTTAATAATTATCGAATTCATTCAAATATGATTTTTTAGGATTTTAAAGTATATCACTACAATTTTAAATATTTACTTTTTATGCCATTTGAGGTATGGCTTGTGGTGATACAAACTTTTTTATCAAATTAGAACTACTCTTTTCTACAATGAATTTTTTAAGCAAATTATTTAAATACTTCAATTCAAACAATTGGTTTCTGAATTTTTTTACTGTACAAGCTAAGGATATAGAATATGTATGAAGGGATAAAAATTCAGGATATTTTGAAAAACAAAAGAACATGGAATCTACTAAATTGAATTTTGATTTAGATGTATCAGCATTTTCAAAACAAAAAAATCATTGGTTAAACAATTTACAATGACTAAATATGGTTCTTATTGGAAAAAAAACAAAGTCTATATTATCACAGGATCATTTCTTTAAATGGTATAATAAATCTAAGAACCCAACAAGATAAGGTCTCTAAGAGATACAAAAAATCCTAAAATCAGTATTAAAAAAATCTGTAGATATTATAAAAGGATTGTGTATGTGTCGCACCACGGAGACTGCAACACACTCGTCTTCGTTGCAGTCGCCGTCCTCAAAATAACCGCGAATACACAGTAAGAGATTAATGCTTCTTAAAAAAATATTTAACGCTCTTGTTGGATGTCGTCGTCGTCGTATCTAAATTTTGCTGCAGCGAGTTCACAGATTTGTTAATTTACCACATGCCTAAGGTTGGGGAAATGCAATCGTTAATAGTACGCATTATCATAATATATTATGCAAATCAACGCCGTCCAATAAGCCTATTGCGTACAGCCATTTATATATATATATATATATATATAATTTAAGTCTAACGGTCGTCATCGTCTAAAGCCAATATTATAATATATTATATTAAGAGTTAAGCGGCTGACGTATTATTATTAAAAGTCCACACAGTTTTTTTACACGACTTGATTTTGGGACGGATGAGTTTTTTTAATATAGTCATTAATTTATTTACCATAATATATATATATATATTATATCTTTCGAAATTTTTATCGGAGAATACGCGTTTGTTCGCAGGATTTGCTGCTACATCAATTGCACGTATTATGTGTATTATAGTGCTAGTTCATATATTATAATAATATATAAAAACCCCGCAGGGCTGTTTCGTTAATTTTTTTTTCAAAATGTGTTTCTTGAGTGGCTCAAGTACGCATATTATATACACGTCCACGGTACACAATGCACTCTATAATATAACTAGAAATATGTTATAGAAATAAAAATATGTAAAAATGTTTTTATTTCTCAGTATTTTATTTGGGCGTATATTTAATTTAGAGTCGATTTAAACGGATAAGTGCTTAAAAAAAATATTCACCATCATAGAATGGTTTATATAAAACGTATTATTATATGCTGCTTTGCAAAAAAATAATTTAATTAATTTGATTTTGCATTAAAAATTGTTAGATCAATCATGGGTCATTAAATTATGTTTAGGCAGGGGTGGACTGGGACCCAATCGGCCCACTGTTCTGCAATAAAAATATTTTTAATACAATACACATTAGCTTATTTTGTACCGACCCGATTGATAAAATATGACATCGGCTTACTGTGCAAATTCACAGTAACACAGTGGTCCGGCGTGCCCCTGTGTTTAAGGAACAATTAGCTAACTATTGATTCGTTAAATGTTTAGTGATTGTTCGTGCAACCCGTATCATAAGTCTAGAAAAAAAAAGTATTGACCGAAATAATAAGTGTACTTTGCTGTCATGAGAATCATCACATAAACAACTGTCGTCGCATCATTGGTGTGTATATCTATAAAGACTACGATTTACCGCCCTCTATTACGCGATGCATCATCGTCCATCAAGAACCCCAATAAGGAGTTTTTAATGACGACCCCGAGGATCGCGGTCATCGTTGCATAGTCACTAATTTTGGATAATGTTCTCGGACATCATCCACGTGAACTAAAATATACTATACGGATACAGAAATTCAAGTATACCTACCTACGAAAAATAATGCGTATATAATGTCTCAACCACTGAATAGTGTTTTATTGTTGATAATATATACCCTCATTCTGACCGAATCCGATGAATACACGTGTATATACGAACCGGGAAATTAAAGAAATTATAAAAATCTCGAAACAGAAAAAAATATGTAGTTTTATTAATCTGCTTGATGCTCTGTCCCCTGCTCGCTTCGCTCATTAACCCTCCCAGAGGCTTTGCTCCCGTGACACACAGGTTGCCTCACTTTTCATCTCGATATTGAAAATCTGTAACTCTAAATTCTTTTTTAAATAATAGAGAGCATTAAGAATTTAACTAAGAATAATTATTATTCATATTTCGGTCGCCATGGTCATTATTGTAAAATGTGGAGAATAAAAAATACAAACATTTTTATACAATACTGTATTATTATTTCATTTTTCAACATACGCCCAATCAAATATAATTATATCGTTTATATGAATAATTTTGATAATCCGACACAATAACACTCGCAAGTCTCGCGCGTAGTATAAAATGTGTCAGATTATATTATATACCGAGATATAGTATATAACGCGTGTTAAGTCGTACACATTTGTGTGGAAAAAAAAATGGATAACATCGTATTATGATGTTATAAATACGCACGATAAAGTGTCTGCCTCCGAGCACCGTCGCGCCACAAGGCTCGACGGCATTTTCCGCGGACACTCGGCAGATAGGTAGGTATAGGAACTTATCTGTTTTTACATCTCAACCGTCGAGCGTCCACTGTTGTGTGTATGGCATGTGTTCAACATTGCGATAATATTATTATAATATAAAATATTACATAAAATATGCGCGCGCGAGGCGTATGTATAATATTATACACGACAACGCCGCGGGCCCGTTTCGCGTTCGATTTCATCGCGATGATGCGAATAATAATAATAATAATAATAATAATAATATAATAATATTATTATTAAATTATTATGGTGGACCTGACCGGACCCGACCCGACCGGATTGACCGGATTCGAAAGAAGGTGACATTGGGTTTTTTCTACCCCTCCTCACCCCTCGCCAACAATCGACTCCACCACGCACGATACGCGTTTTTATTCTAAAATAATAGTAATATTAGAATTTTGTGTACTGAAATATATATACGTGTCATTTTGAAGCCTAATATATAGTATTTGGGATCGAAGTGTGATTATTGATTTTTATATTACGTTGGATAAGAGATGAAAAAATTTGATTTCGATTTTTTATGAGCTATGGCCTTAAAAAAAAGGTCTTAAAATTGTAACCCACGGACGAACTTAATATATATATATATATATTAATTTTTTCTTTTCGTGGTAAATCAAATGAGGTGTTCATTAATTTCAATTGTATTTTGTCTTTACCTTTTTTTTCGGGAAAAACTTGTGTATATTCAATGTTTAAGTCCCCGAGAACTTCATGAAAATCTAAAAAGTCACCCTCTAAAAATATTAATTGGTTTTATCCATCATATTATATTATGTTTATCAGTTACGTATTTCTGTGTTGCCATTTAGTAAATTATTAAAAATTTGTAAAATTACAGATACCATTTATTATTATATTTTTAAATTTAATTCGGTAGCGTGATGCTGGAATCCGCTTACGTTTGTAAATAATTGAAATTATATTTGAAACGAAATAGATGATCATTTTATTTATCTAAGAGAATTTTGCTCCAGACTTAAATTATTTGTTCTTCAAAACATTAAAATCCACTTATGAGTTGTAACGAAATTTATTTGTTGATTTCGGTCGTAGATTAAATTCGTTAAACCATCGCGAATTTAATGTCTACGCGTAGGTTATTTATCGTCAAAAAACACGACAACGAATTTATTTTTCATTTGTTCGCGAATCGAAAAAATTTTATACATATCATTATTATTATTATCGTATCGACTACAATATCTATTATTATTGTCTGAAAAATTTAATTAAACATGTAATTCGACAGTTCAAAACGAGGATTTTTGATTTTTTTTGTTACCCAAACAGGTTCCGTTCACGAGTTTCAAAAATGTAATACGATATATTATTATACATGTATAGAGGAAAGTACACAACAAACATGTTATAATAAATAGCAACCGCTTATCAAAAATAAAAAAAAAATAAATAAAAAAAAAATAACAACGATCGAATAAAATATGTTTGTGATTTGTTTTTTATATAATATAATTGGACTATCGCAACAACGGAACAATAACATAATATTATTTCATTTTACTGTCATAACGATGGAAAAATCTAATTCGCACAACAGATTATAAGGTGGATTTAATATATACATAACATTCTATTGTATATAGTAAAAAGTAATACCTATGTATAATAATTATTATTCTATTGCAACCGTTAAAATGGCAATCGGGAGCTGATCGTATAGAGACTGTAAAATAATGATAATAAATATAATATATTATAATAAGTTATTCGAGTTAGTTTTTACATCTTGCTATTAAGCATGTGTTATAGTCGTGTTTTGAGTATACATTTAATATTTTTTTCGGAAATCGCATTTTAACTGTGTTATAAAAAATATATTGTAATATATTACAACACGAAACAATTTAATTTCAAAACATTAAGTTTAAAAAATAGTCGAACTTCTTGTGAAGTAAAACAATACAGTACAACTTTGTTCAATACAACCATGATGCACTTAACTACTTATCCAGAATATCGTTGTACCGTTCATAGACATACATATATTGTATTATTATTATTGTATACGCTTCGCGCAAGCCCGATAAACTAAAAAATCTTAATAAACAATCGCTTTAAAAGAAAATTATTATTATTTTTATTATTGCTATGATAACGATAATGACAAATACGTAGACTGTGTGTTCAATGATCACCGATCGTTATATTATATATATATATATATATTTCGTATAATATGTACCTATAGAAAATAGCGTTCGGCTTGCATGTCGAAACCGCACGCGCAATCCGAATGGTGTAATTTATGGTCCGATAACTTGTCAGTCGTTTCGACCGAAATCAGAACCGAGGAAATGTCAGCCGAGAATACAATAATAATATTATATAGTTTTTGTTACACAAATCTCGAAATCATAACACGCCCGCGATATCGCGTACGACAGCCGTGGTCGTTCGGACGTTCAGCTATTTTCCATACAAATAAATATATATAATATTATAATAATATAATATAAGGTAGTTGGATTGTTGTTTCTCTCTCTCTCTCTCTCTCTCTCTCTCTCTCTCTCTCTCTCTCTCTCTCTCTCACCATCTCGTAAACCGCAATAATAATAATAATAATAATATGAATTGTATTGTTATTAAATTATTTTGCAAGACGGAATCTGCTTCACACAGGCACAGCTGGTGAACCTGTATGCGGTGTTCAGAGGAGACATTTACACTATAATTTAAAACGATATTACGTGGTCGCGAACAAAACAATAGATATGCCTACATTATAAGATATATATATATATAATAAACAATATGTTTATTTAAATATACCTCGCTAAGAAGTATTTTACGTATATTATGTATAGGATGTATGGCTGCATGCCGTATTATCGTACACGTTAATAAACTGTTTGAATATACTTAACGATGATCATTAATATAATTTAAACGTTTAAATATTAATTTAAATTACATATATTAGAGCTATAAGAAATATTTCCATTTAATGATATTCTTTTTAATATTTCAGTCAAGTATATTTTGTCGAGGTCGTGTAAACCAAAAACTACTTCATAATAATTCGAAGACTAATATTGTGGCTCTCTGTATATCTACCTACGACGTATTCTTTTAAAAATAAACATTCGAATTAAATATATGATAAAGTAAAGATAGACAGTATATTTACTAATCAAATATAAGACGTAGCTAAAAATTCATATCCTCCCCTTTCAAAAAAATCTGAACACGCCACTGTACTATACTATTGTGAGACCAACGTAATTCGTACAATATTTATGTTTTATAATTCTTTAAGATCTGTTATGAAATAATAATAATACAAAGAATCACTTACAACAGTATACTTATTTAACGGCGGACATGCAAATATAATATATCATATATTATATTGCAATTTGTAACACGTGCCGTTAAATATCATTTTATACAAGATGAGATAATTATTGATAATTGTATTTTATTCGTGTACCTCTATATACGCCCATATTATTGGTTCGAGTCATATATTATGTAATGATTCCGATAGGGGAACTATTTTTCACGTTTTCAGATCTAGATCAAAATATAATAATAATAGTATAAAATAACACCCTTTCGATTATATAATAAAACAAACTGACATTTTCACATCTGCTGCGCGCGTAGGTACAACAATACGATTATATTATATTGTGTAACGGTGCACCGGTAAATTTATGTTCAAGTGTCGTGGAATCGTGCCCAGACTAAAAAAATGTATAATAACAATTGCGTACACGAATTCTTGTTCTAATTAAGAAATCGCAAAGAACGGTGAAAAAAATATTTAGTATATATATACCCTACCTATAATTATATATTATACCACCCGACAAAGATTTAGTCAGTCGATGCATTCGAGACGAATATAAGACGCAAAAAAAAGAATAACGACGACCTGTATATTATGTATATAATATCAATATTAACAAAGTGATCGAAAAATTCGAAATTTATTATTTTTGTTGTACAACGACAAAATATTATATAGTGATTAGTGAAACACGCGACGTTTTCATTCGAATTTATTATTATTCGCGGTGCCCTTGCAGCCGCATGAGCAATATCTGTGGGTGGTGGATATACATAATATATTATATTGTATCATAATTGGGTGTATATATAAATCATATGTCATCATAATATAAATGCGAATGTATATAGTTTACAGATTAATATAAAATGTTTGTTAAAATCTATAATTTATACCTAGCCGGACCGGAGAAATACATAATATTTCACGACTGCTGCACTGCAGAGTCGGTGCGGTCCGGCGTGTTTTTGTCCAAAAACAAAAAAAAAATTATTAATATTTTTGCGGAGGTCGGGATAATTATTTGTAGATATACATTACGATTATGCATGTATATATTATCTTAAAACTTTATAACAGTATCCGTCATTCGATCGTGGGCACCCCCGACGTAGGTACATTTAATAATATTATAAATCCCACGTTTTCCAAATCGTGTCTGCGTACATAATAATACGACAATAAGTTTCAACCAGAATATTCCGTCCCGCGGAAAACTGTTTGAAAAAAAATATTATTGTATTGCGCGACAGCGGTTATTACCATAATATAATGTTTATTATACGCGGAATTTTAATATGCGCGCACGCCATGTGATATTATATTATATATTATTCGTTTGACCTATAGTCGTTGTACTCTACACAAATGATGGCAGGTCAAAAATGTTGCTATAGATCCATACTAATAAATTAATAGCGATGAATCTTACATTAAACCGATTTTATTCATTATATTCGACGAATTAATCGATTAAATTGCAATAATAATATCCATTAATAGTTTTATTATAAAGCTAAAACGTCTAATTAAAGTTTTCGAAATTCGTAAACATAATTCGTTTAAGAAACTGTGCCTATTATACACTTATGGGTTGTATAAAAATATCTATTTTTCCACTGAATTAAATAATAATAATTTTAGAGTCTTTATGATTTTAGTTTTGAAAAGATTAAACGATTCTTATTTACATATCCCATTACTATTATATACTGCGAAGGGTACTTCAACATGCACAGTCACCAATATCCTATTTTATTCTTTGAAAATGCATTTATTTAAATTCTGATTTTTGTAACTTTTTAGTAGTTAATTTATATAACTACTCAAAACTTATTTTTCTGTGACAATCTTCATTTTACAATTTAAAACCACATTCTTTTCATAAACATATATTGTTAAGAAGATAATTTTTTGAAAATTTGAATACGTATAAATCAAAATTTGAACGAGTAGTTTCATAGATAATTATTAGATTATTATTAAACTGTATATATTTACTAATAGAATATAAAATAATCTTTAAAAATGGTTTGAATAAGTTCATTGGAAAATATAGAATTGAGCATGCCTGGCGAATCACTCTCTACAGATGGTACACTATAATATAATATTCTAAAGACATTTTCTGATGACGACTTTACAACAATGATATAATATTATTATTATATTACAATAATTAGGTATAGACGCAGCGGAGACTTGAACGCTGGGAGCTATGGGTGCGTTTAGCGTCCTTGGCATCCAATGAGATGCAGTCGGCGCGGGCGCCAAAGAATTTTTATACGTTTTTAAAGACTCCGGCGAACCATTTTCGCTCTGATTACGCCCTACGATACCATAAAGCGTACATACGGTGTGACGACGACGACGACTTGACGTATTATAATGTCTACCTGCTGCATATATTATATAGGAAATAATAAATATATATTACATATCGCGTATATATACGACCGTGGTCCTATAGACATATTATGATACGAATATTGTAATGCGCACGTATTAAACCACAATAATAATTATATATATATATATATATATAGAGAGAGAGAGAGATAGATATAATATACTAGCTGCTGTATAACCCAACTTTGTTTGTAAAAAAATAAACAAATATAAATACGGCGCATTTAGGTATATATATATATATATTCAAAAAATATTCAATTTCCGTTTGCTGAAACAAAATCCTTTTATTTTGCCTATCTATAAGACGCAAATTAAAAAAAAAATCTTTTCTTAATACACCACTGCATCCTTAAACATTGTGATACGAAAATCAGGACTCGCGGGGAATCTTCTTTCATAAAATACATAATAAAGATATAAAAATCTCTTTTATTTCTGTAACCAATGGCAACCCTAAATACAAACAAAATATATTCGATTTTCGTGAACCAAAACGAGATTCATGGGGTAATCACTCTATATATGATGGTTGAAAAACGAAGAAAACTTCCAAAGTCTGAATAAGAATATAATGTGTGCGAAATTCGGTGCCGATTGGATCATAAGTTCCGAAGTCTATATATATAAAAGCCTCATACAAACGCACATTAATTTATATATATATATAAGATTGCACATAACACATTAGCGTATAATATACAATAATAAAGCACGTTATTTATATATTATATATATTATCGTTTTGTTTTGAAATTATTACGTCACGTGGTCGACGCTATAAATCTCTCGTCTTTATAGATAATATAGGTGTACATATTATACTTATATTCATGTATATATTATGTTTTATAGCTCGCGACTGGTTTCAAAATCTATTTTTCGCATCTCGAAAAGTCCTCATAGGTCGCGCACCTCCTGCGCGAACGCGCTCGTCGTCGCCGACGCCGCCGCCGCCGCCATCGACAATAAATATTCAGCTATTGGCCTGCACTCTGTTGTGAGCTTATAGATTATAAAGAGATTTACGATTTACGCGCACATACATAATATTATATGCGGGTGTGTGCGTGTACACACGGGTACCGATTCACGCCATCTACGTATATAGATATATACGAATGTGTGTGTGTGTGTGTCTTATACGTGTAGAAAAGAGTCCGGGTATAAATTGTCGCGATTCAAACAACGACTGCGGTTTCGTTATCGGCGTGGTAATAATAATTGAGTTGAATTGGAAAGCGCGCGCGCGCGTGTGTGTGCGTGTGCGTGTGATGTGTATAGCGCGTATAAGGAAACGCAGAAGAACACGAGAAGGGCGATGCGTGGAGGTAGTGGTGGCGGTGATGGTGATGGCGGGGTGGTGGTGGTGGAAGAGGAGGAAAAACAAATTGTGTACATATGGCCGAGAGAGTTCACTGACTTGCGGGAAAAGAATTCCAAAACCAGAAACGTTTCTTAGAGTATAATATATATATATTTTATATATTATAATACACAAATGCTAATATTCGACTGCAATAATTGGGCGCCCGACTTCGTATCGATAATGTATAATATATTATAGGATTTCGTATATTATTATATTTTGGTTTTTGTGATATCGCCTTGAATTCGTACGTATATAAGTAAAAAGATTTTTGAAAAATAAATGTCCGTTTAAATTAAAACCCCGTGTATATTATGCGTACTTTATTATAATCGAGAAACGTGTTGGTCGAAAGTGATATATACGTTATTGGCACTATTTAACAGTTCTCGCCGGATGAAACGAACACTGAAAATTTTCTTATTATACTGCCTATATATAGTTTATATACATTATACAACGCAACTTAAAAGTAGCCTATAATGTACACCAATGCTGAAACCTCGCGGGCTCATAAAATAATATTATGCGCGGAAAAAATAGCAATGTAGGCTTTTTAATATACGCGTGTGTATAAAAATAAAATATCATATTATATATATATATATATATTAACTGTATATATTATGTATATACTAATCTGTGAAATTGAATTTACGCGTGGAAATAAACTAATGGACAAATAATATTATTAGAAACCCACATTGATGTATAATAAATTTAATCTATCTTCTTCCTTATGCAGCAATCCGGATTGGACAAATTATTATAATATACAAGTCATATCATATATAATAGTAATAATTAAATTTAATATTATTATTTAATCCATTTAATATATGCACTGCAATGTAAAAATATTTTACAAAAAATATAACAATTTCCTAATATGACGACGATGCCGACGGTTATTTCTTTGAATAAAAAAAAAAATCATTTAATCATTCATTACGATAATTGTTTCCCAAACCTGTACAGTGTACATTTCAATATATTTTTTATCCGATGGAAAATAATATAAATACCTATATAATACACGTAAATAATTAATCGTCTATTATTGCTATTATTGCGTAGCCGCGTTTGTTTTGAACAGGATGTGTAATACGTACATATTGCTATACCCACTTATATAATTATTAAAGTCGAATAATCATTTCAAAATTAATTTTTCCTTGCGGAAACCTAAATCAAAGTCGTTTCTAATATTTTCGCGGACCAATAATATAATAGCAGGTGCACAGACCGCACAGAATATCGCCTTTTAATGTTTTCATTATTACCTATACTATCGTAATATACGTCACGTAGGTGTCCCCGAAAGATAATTAATAAAAACGAATTGCCAGTATGATGCTAAACATATATATATATAATATTGTTATACGTTACACCTAATTATTATCGTAATATCACGTAGGTTTAGTCGATAGATGATGAACCTTTTACGAGACATAATAATTATGTATTTATTATGGTATTAGTGTATTACCCATAATATGTACATAAAATTATGTATATACCCAACCGATTTGTATCCATACCGTGACCACTTTATAAAACAATATAAAAACGTCGCGCATTATACGGCGCACACCTATAATATAAATGCATCTTGAATCGAAATTCGCTAGAATATTTTGCCGGAAACGCATTCTTTAAATAATATATTATATGGGTACGATATACCTTATAAGTATCAACATTGTAGTACGTCATGCGCGCGTTAATTCTATTTCGTAAGGTCACCGCCTCTGTATACCGCATTAATAATAATAATAATAATATTATTATTATACTATCGGGCGACTTACAATTGAATGGTAACTATTGCAATATAATAAATTAAACTAAGTGTTTTATTTAAAAAAAAAACCATTATAACATTAACGTTGAGATTACTGTAAATACGAATAAATCAACGAAACAGGTAGTGTGACGGTATGTTTAAAAAAAACTGAGTCTTGAAAATCGATCAATTATTATTGCAATAATTCATTGTGTGTGCGTAGAACTTATGTATAAAATACATAAAGGCGCGAATAGTGAAAGGGCGAATTTTGGGTGGGACTTAGACCAAAAAATGATTGCATAAACACTCTTCAAACCCTTCAGGAATTTCGCACTATTTCTCGAGATTCAATAAAATACGATAACAATGACTGTACCTATAGAATGTTTCTGTAAACACCCGTAAGATTGGGTGTTTAGTTTACTGTTTGATCCTAAGGAAATATTAAGAAAAATAAAAGTTTGATGATCAAAAAAATTTGATTTACCAACTGCAGTGGTCCCACGATTATGACGCCAGATTTTCACACGAAAAATATGTGTTTATTATCAATTTCGTGGGAAAGTTTCGTGTCTCGATATAGCACACACAACGAGTTGTGTCTATACTTTTCTAGAGTAATCATCTGGGCGAAACTAGTAGTTTAACAAATAGTTACCTTCTATAATATGTACAGTACAAACATCGCGACTCATCATTATTATTTTTTTCATCTATTCGCGCCTTTATGTAATATATTAACGATGTCGATCCATTATAATGTCTCAGCTATCAACAAACTTATGATATAATTCCTGTTGGGCAAATAATTTAAACAATTATTATTACCTGTATCCGTCGAATCCCTCGTCGGACCCGTTCACTGTGAGTATCGGTGCCCGGGCGTAAGCTTTGGCCACTCGTCGATTTCTTTCGAGCACAATCACTTTGGCCCAAATCTCGTCGTCGATTTGCGTCCATTTATCCAAAACTTCCTGAATATGATCCTGAGAACGAAAAAAATAAATAAACAATGAAAACACAATACACCACGATAACTAATGATAATTTGTATACGGGAGAATAATATACTATAGTAGTTATACCAAGTTATACCTAACTATAAATCTGGACAAAAGGATAATTAAACGTGCGTCTGACAAATTTGAAATTGACTGTTTCAGCGTACACTATTAAGTATCCACCCATTTAATTTAAATAGATGAATCTACAGCGATCCCTATACAAATACTATAAATTAGTATAAATTTTTCGGAGTATTTCTTGGGAAATTAAAATTAATAGTTAAGTTACAACTGCAGCTTTATGTGTGAATACGTACATATTATATCTGTGTTATCGGTAAATCGACGACAGTAAAAATAATTTATTCAAGTACGGCAAAAATTTATAATATATATATATATATAACAACGTATTGATACCTAAATAATATTGAGAACGTTAATTTAAATATTATTGAACTACTTTGTTCGCCCTTGCGATAAACTATCGTTCGTGTTAGAAGAGCGATTGATGTATATAGATGCCGAAGTCGTGGCTACAATCAAATTGGTATACCCGTGCATATAAATTTAACCATCCGAAGGGATTTTTATAATTTTTGTGGCCTTTTTTTGAGTAGAGTATAATACATCTATAACTAAAGAGAATTACTAAATGTCAACACACAATCACAATGAGTGCAAGATAAATGTGACGTACAATAATAAATGAAAATCGAAATATATACATAGGCATAGGTTTTAAGCAGAAAAGTATAACGTGTTTGAACATATAATATAACGTTTCAACAAAACCGGATATCTACGTTTCGATATTGCGTTTGGTTACGAAAATATTTTAAACCAATTGTTTTCAAAAAGCTATATAAAATAATCAAACAATAATAATTTGAGCAGGGAACCCATTTGTCGTATAAACCATATATATCTACCCATCATGTTCATCACGCGAGTGCGTAAAAAGTCTTTCAGTTATTATTTTCATTTCAGAAAACATAAAACTCTTTACGTAACAACGGTGCGCATTAGTCGCACGTAATGATAAATACATACAATATGAGTGCCGATGTATAATAGGTATATGCAAATTTATGGGAAGACAGGTGGGCAGGTGGCATTACTAGCTCTGTAGGACATTATAATAACATATTATGTTATTATAGTGTGCGAATAAAAACAAAAATTGCGCTTCGCAGACAATATTGTAACAGATAGGTTTAAGTAAAACACGTATAATATTATTATAATAATACCGCTGCAGTGTATAATATGATATTATATTATTATATGTCGTACGTGTGGTTTTAACGTGCAAAATCGCTTGGCCGTCACTAAACGCGCATAACATTAATATCGTGGCAAATATAATACAATATATATATATACGACCGCCAACGCACCCGGTAGTTCGTATTATACGACAAAAGTATATGTGATATATAAAAACTGGTTATAACAAGTCGATTTTTTTTAAGCTTTTTAACCTTACAAGTCAGTAAATTTGAAATTTAAAAGCATATTGTAATGACTTGGGTGTTTCCAGTTAATTTTATTAAAAACAATACGTTGATTTAAAATCAACCTATATACAATATATAATTTACTATCGATAATAGGTATAAATAGTTAAGACAAATAAATAAATTATTTTTCATTTTATCACTCTGCTAATAGTTATTATTATAAAGAAAATTAAACACATTTCTTGCCATGCTACAAGTAAATGTTCAAAAAATGTATAATACGCCTCCTATTTGGTGTACAGATAGTTTCCAAAACGAAGAGATTATTATAATATGATACATTTTAAATCAAAAATTTTGTAATATTAAAAAAAAAATTGAAAGTTGCACAGTAAAATCACTATATGCGTGGCCTATAATATATATATGGTAGGCAGGTAGGTAATTTAAAACAATTTACTAACTCATTTTTAACCTAGATAAATATTATATTGTTGTTGCCTGCAACTGTTAACTCATAACGTAACGTTCTTAATTTGCCCGCCTTCACTCACCGGGTAACAAAACACAACATCACCCACAATTGCGCTTTATTATTTTTTAACCGCGGCGGAAAAAGAAAATAAAATCGATTGGTCGAACGCGTAGAACAGGAGCGAAATGATATCGCGTATACCTACAATATACAATCGCAGCCGATCGCGATAATACAAAACAATTTAATTGTAATACGCATATGCGATGGCTATAATATCGTATAATAATAATAATAGTTATAATACCTAATATAATATACACTTCGCGTCGGGAGATTTCCGCACACGCGCGTCGCCGTCGTAACAACTCTCCGCAAGTGCAATAATAATATTAACTCGGCGGCGGCAACGCCCTAAATCAAATCCGCGCGCGCGTGTTACATAAAATGTATAACGAAAAAAAAAAAAAATAATAATAAATAAACACGATTTTTCCCTGACGACCTTGACGGTCACGACAGTCCTTCTCGAGAACCGTGCGATAAGGAGTGTGTGTGTGGCGTGAGAGAGAGAGAGAGAGAAAGAGAAAAAGCGAAACCGCACAAGTAATGTAATATTATTATAAAAAAAATGTACAGTCGGGGCGGGCGGGCCCCAACCCTCGGGGGTCTGTTTCGCGAGATTCGTTCGGGCGTGGTACCGCCGCCAAACGACCTTGCCTCGCCACCGCTCCGATTTAAATTATTATTTTTACGTATATTTTTAATAATACCATATTACCGCGCACACTGCAGCGGTTTTGCCGATGGGTTATTAATATTATACGGAATTAGTCGCTTTTTTTTTTTTTATAATTTTTCGCGCGCTGCTCCCGTCACTCTCCGCACGCGTGTGTGTGCGATTCGCGGTTTGCGGGGCGCGATTTAAATATTTTGCATTTCGGGCGAGAGCAAAACGCTCGGCCGTGAAGACGATTTTCGTTTCACGGTATTAGTGCGTTATAAATCACGACGACGATATAATAATAATACACACGCTTTATATTATGCGTATCTATATAGTATATGCATGTAATACACTTACGGGTATAATATAATCATGATACGCGACGAGTCTTATTAAAATTTATCGTAGGTGCCAGCTATAATACCTATGATATTATAGTGGTGGCCATATTATTATTACCATCATTATTGTTGTTGATACAGCAGTATTATACCTGTATGCGATTATAATCGAATTATTACGACGATGGTCCGACGCGCCGTGCAAAACGAATTATCGAAATCGAGAACCGTGTGCAGTCGACGCGTAAGAATAATGGGCGGGTGTGATCATTTTTTTTCTCTCTCTCTCTCTCTCTCTCCCCGACCCAATAAATAGGGACGTTTTGCATATTATGACTTTTCCGCGTTTAATACTATCGTATATAGGATCTCAATGGTCCGGACAAATTTATATAGGTCGGAATTCTATTATAGTGTTATCTATATATTATTACTGTAGGAAGTTATTCTTTCGAAATATCCAAGACATTTAGTTCCTTCGCGCCTTAATTATTCATAACTTCTGATAAAAATTTACAAAAAAAAAGTAATTTAAAACGTTAAATACATAATAGCCTGTAATTATGCGTTCGAAAGAGTCTAATTGATATCATTTAATTATTAGTGATAAAACCAGTCATTTTTTTTTGTTTTGAGAAGTGCCCTGGCCTCTGGGAAACAGTTTTAAAACCACTCTGAACAGTAAACTGCAGAGTTCAGTAACCGTGGCAGGACAGGAACTAGAGAACCCGGAATAGCCAAATCGTTGTAGTCAAATAAATCGTATCACCCCCTGTACAAAGACAATAGACATACATTGCACCTATAGGCTACGGGTGGTAAAATAGGCACGTATTATAAAATGCGTCTGGCATAACATTGTATGTTATTATTTATAATATATGATATATACGCAGACGGTGTGCGTGTAACGGGATTCATTTTACGATAATATTATTAAATTATGTTTTTGTCGTCGCAGCGAATATATATTATATTTCATTAAAATACTACGCCTACGCCGCCGCCGCGAAAATACCAACGCGTAGGCCTATAACTCGAGCCGTCGGATTTTATAACGGATCGCGTTTTTTTCTTCTCCGCGGCGAAACAGCGAGAGTGAAAAAAAACTCGATAACAAATAATACTCAACATATATGATTATAAAAATGATTAAAATAGATAAAAAGAAATTCGAAGTCTGCTGCGGCAGATCGCCGTCGTATACTGGCGCGTTTGCAAGCGCGTGTTACGCGTGATTTAATAAGGACGACGATCACACGCCGCCGTGTACCTTTATGAATCCGATCGTATAAACCGCAGCTAATTCACAATCAAACTACAATTATTATTATATTATGTCGTCGTACAACCTAGCAATAATATATATATATATATATATATATATATATATATATATATATATAAATAAATACGTATTTATTGTATAATGTATATAAAATAAAATATAATAAAGGTACCGCTCCGGGTCGCCGCTCCCATCGCCAATACGATTGTGTATTATACACAATACGCGCATGCGTAATACAAATTTATTATTACACCGAGTTCGTGATATTTAAAATCCGGGCCGATTGCGGCACGACCTGAGATTTCCGCCTCGTAACATAGACCGGTGGTTCTCAACCTTTGCAGACCATCCCCAAATTATACAGATATACAGGTATCCGATTCGATTTTCGTGGCGCCTAGAAATAGTTTTCTCATAGACGATGGGCGTCAGCGTCCCTAAATAATTATTAATCCCCTTGGTTGAGAACCGACGATGTAGATCTATACCGCATTTTCGTAAACTTCCAGTTTGATGTAGCCCGATTACGATTGCACACATAAAAATGAATGCCTATTATTGCTGTAAAAATGATTCTCAACCACTCGCAACGATACGATGTAAATAGCCACATATTAGTATAGATGACTTTACTCTATTAGTCTCTTGTAGATTATTACTGGAATTAGGATGATTATGACTTTTACATATTTTTTGGTATTTGTAGTCGTGCGTTGTCTGCAGACTCAAATAAATTATAATAAATCCGTTCGGTACGATACACATACGTAGTCACGTATTCGATTTTATTTTGAATTTTATAAGTTCATTTTTTACCCATTATCTGTACGTATTATAATACATTGTAAATTCACAAACATCAGAACCAAGCTTGAACTTGAGGAAAATTTGGAAAAAGCTCTAAGCCCAAATTTTGTCAACATAGAAAAATAATTCAACTACCTAAAATTAATCAAATTATAAATCTAATCTCACATATTTATTATTCAAACATGATATATTATTTTTAAAAACCTATGTCATTTTTTTTTTATTATTATTACACACTTCCGTCAAAACATTAATGTCACAAGCCAATAACCTATGCTGTTGTGGCTTAAAATAATAGTATAAAAAAAATACACTGTAAGGCATTTTTCTTAAATTTTGAATTTCAAAGAACATTTTTAAAAATATTAAATTTTTATTATTTATTGGGGCTCACACACGTTACACAAGCCATACATATTATATTGTGTTGATTTTGACATACTCCCGTAGGCAGGCAGGTATTATTGAACGCGCGAATATGAAACGTGTTCTATATTATTAGTAACCTATAAAAACGTATAGTACCTATAATTTAAAACATATAATACAGTTTTTAACAAATTTTATATTTATTCTCATATCTGATTGTTTTAATGGGGCATAAATGCATGCGTTTTATAGATTTATTTGAAGTCATAAATATGTTTTAACCGACTAACCCATAATATTGTTATCGTACGCGGCGTCCACTAAATCATATTAAACTTCCGGTCTTCCCGACAATCGTAATAGGTTATTGTGGCGTACACACGACACGATGCAGCCGAGATATACTTAATATTTCGTATAGCCGTCACCTATACCGTTTGGTCGGAACAATAATAACAATAATATATTATTATATTATGTAGATATTAGTATTATCATGGTGGAACCCGCACACGACAAAATATCACAACGACCGTGTGGATATCGTTATAATATAATATTATTCCAATCGACGTGCCGTCGAGAACCCGTAATGCACTTGGGCACGGCGCACACGTATCCGTAAAATATAATAATAATATAACCCACGGGGAGCGAAAATCCGTTTTAGAAAATGCGTGTTTGTGTGTGTTAATGAGCGCCGGTCATTGGACTATAGCGGCGGTCGAATATTCGTTTTCCATTCGTCAGGTGTCCGTCGATCGTCTATGATATAATAATATAAATGAATTTTTATTAATATTAACCGGTGTTGATGTGTCTCTTTAAATCCTTTTACGCCACACCTAGCACACCCGCTCGCACGTTTGTTTTATGTAGGATGACTGCTACATCGGCGAAAATAGAAAATTCCTAATTCGCTGTCGTATTGCAAGGCGACATAATAATAATAATAATATAATATAATATTATCATCAGTGCAGAGAATCCCGTTAATAGCCAGAGAACACGCGCGTGTCGTACCTATATTATGCACTTCCCGGCCATCGTGCGCCAAACGAAAATGTAAAATTCCGTCGTCGATCGATAAGTTCATTGCCGATCTCTACTTGATTTATGCACGACCGGGGTTCGTATACTTTTATAGCTGTTGGGTTTCTCAATTGTAATATTTAAATTGAATAAAAACCGTTGTCATTACGTTAACGCGGCGAAATTGGTTTTCACGCCGGCTGAAAACGAACATTTTTAGTGAAAATAAAAACCGTTAGAAGACCAGAAAAAACCAATCGGGTCTCGTACAGCCCACCGCCTATTTTATCGCCTATTTTATGCGACGTTAAAAGATATGGGATTGACCTCGGGACACGATCGCATATTAAATATAATGATTTATAATAAATCGCCTTGGTGTAAAAATATTAATATAGTATTATGCATTATTAAGTGTATAAATATTACGGCAATCGTACAGAATTATACTATCCTACAGGTATAATATTCTCCGAACCAAAAATCAAACAAAACCCTTTAAATCGAATACACGCCATTATAACATAGTATGACACTGCAGGTAAACATCTCGTGATCGAGATGATCGATGGTCGTAAAATAATATTATGAATTTATGACGTATTACCTACGGCTGCATAATATATTATAGTAGGTATACCGCCGAATCACGTAAATTATACGTGTTTAAATATTATTTTCGTACGCCGATCATCGCGACGAGCCAACATATAATATTATTATAAATAATTATAGCGATAATATTAAATGACTATCCCAATAACCCATTAAAAATATAATATTACGAAAAAGGTGACGTATAATATGTTAATAATTATTTAAATAAGTACGTCTAATTATCTACAATTTGATGTCACCGTCCTTCAGATCGGGATTAAAAGAGATAATTGTACTAGCATGCTAATAGTTGTATCGATATAATGAAAAAGAAATATATGAATGTCAATTACGCATCGAACGGCATCGTACAAAATGATTATAATAGCGATATTCGAAAAAAATCTCGAATAATAATTATTATAATAATAACATGTTAAATCATTGGTTTAATTCTAGAAATATATACTAAAACTCTAATATTACACAATATTTACATACTCATAAAGGTAATAATTAACGCAGGTGTATTATCCGCACTGCTGGAGTACAATAATATAGAGACCATAATATTGTATACTCGTGAGAATAAAAATCCGATTAACGAAAAAATATTGCATATTATAGTTATTATTATCGTCTGCACGACGACGTTCTTTGTACAAAGTTGAAGGATACGATACCGGGATGATGATACGCACGCAATCCATCAAAAGCCATTTTTCAGATATTTTTAATATTATTATATCTTATAATAATCATAATAATATTATACATATTATACATTATTAAAGTTATGAGTCCCATCACGCTTGCGTGTAAAACGTTTACCTATATCAACCCATGCGTTTCACACCGTGTCGGGATGACAGATCGTATACTACCTACTTAAATGTGTATTTAATATAATAATAATTTATATGAGTTATTAAATTACAGGGTAAACCGGGGCCATATATTATAATATAATAAGTGTATTATAGCCGCATAGAATATGATGATGACGCGTTGTGAATATGAATTTTGGTGTAGAGCAACAATATAAAACGGTCGTTAGCGGCGAGGGTGACCACTGCAGGATATATTTATAGGTATAGTTAATGTTTCACGGTATAATAATGAAAGACATTAACAAAATGTTGAGTTACTATTTAAAAAAAAAAAAAAAAAAATTTAAATTACTCACAATCTACTCAACCCAATATACTTAACTAATTCAAGTTAGTTTCTTCTATATCGATTTGCACCACCTTTGATGATACTATTAAATCGGTAGTCAGTAGATAGGTACTATCACTATATAATACACCGATCATAATATTATCATTACCTATACATAATTATTAACGAAAACGACTATTTTTATCTCCAATCGGATGAGGACCGAAATGAAAGTTGTATTCGACTGATCGATGTGAACCGCTCGTAGGTAAATATATTATTTTATGCGCGATGGTATTTACATATAAGTATTATGTGAACTGATGGCGAAACCTATCGTCAAGTGCGAGTGACGTAATAATAATAACATCGTATTTGGACCAACCGCGAGCGTTTAATAAGAAAAATATTAAATATATAATATGTTTAGGTGAACAATTATTGAGGAGACGATTGCGATGTAGACAATATCAACGAAGACAATAGTATTATCTGAAAGCGACGCCGAGGCGAAGACTTAAGAAACTGTTTATATATTATAGAAAAGGTGCGTATGAGAAGCGAACCCAGCTGTCGTTTACGAGATTCAGTTTTTATGATACCTACACAATATTATGGAGTGTCGTCATACTACAAAGTCTTGTAAATATTTAGAAATTTTTGCTGACTCTCGTCAATACATAAAATAATATAATATGTACGGTCTGTGCAGCGAATGGGCAAGTACCAGCTATACCTAACTTATATGGCTATATAAAAACATCAGTGACAGATTTAAGATGAAGTCGAGAGGACCCGTCTCCTCCCCCCCCCCCACACAATGACTTACTATCTAGATTAAAAAGAATAAGTTACGTACAATTTACAAGTAATAACATTTAAAAAAATAAATATTTTAGAAAGTCTCGGTAATATGATTTTTTTATGTAACTACAAATATTTTTAATTTACTTAATTATACTAAAATTTTTAAATACTATAATAACATGTTTTTTTTTTATTAACGTACATATTATGTATTTAATATCATTATGAAAAATTTAAGCCCCCACCCCAACAAAAAAAAAAATGCAAGATCCACCAATGACCTACATCGTTAATATACAGGATTATACGACAATCGAATACAAAAATTGCGTAGATCCGTCAACATAGCAGCTATAATATTATATTTATTTAGAACGCAAAACCGTTTTCGGATAAAAAGAAAAATAATAATAATACAGTTATAAGAAATCGGTTTATCGCGGAACGGCATTATTGTTCATTCTGCTCTATTTGACAATCATATTTATATTATAATATATTTCCCGCAGTTCAGAGTGTGTCACGCGAAGAAAAAATAACACATCCAAGAATCTATAAAATATGTATTATATTATATTATACGATTAATGATGTCGATGCAATGCAGAAGTTAGATCGCTTGTGAATAACTATCACAGCGAATGCGGGCACGGAAAAGCCGCGTTGTTCGAGTTTCCATATCGAGTATCTACCAATATATTATGTACTGAAACCAAATTATATAATAATGTGAATAACAAGAGTAGACACAATATTATACCTACTATATGCAGTACGAAACTTAAGTGTTAAAAATTTAAAATTCGGATAATTGACGAAACACTAAAAAGTTATGTAAACCGTTTCGGTCGAGGCGATGACTGTCCGCGGTGTCCCATTAAAATATTATAATTTATAATATTATATTTATTTATGCTGCTGAATAATCTATATATATATATATATATATATATGTGCATTGCAGCGAGACGCGTGTTCTATATTTCACTGCAGCTGATATTACAAGATGGCTGGGGGGAGGAGAGGAGCAGAATGCTCAAAGTGCCGGAGTACAGGCATATACTGCGTATACCTCTTAGCGACGTGTCTGCGACGAATGTACGAGTCTTGCAAATAAATAATACGAAGACTCGAAATAATATTATTATATAATAATATATGATGTATGGAACATCAGTTTTAGAAGAGTCGACTGTCCGACAAAAAATTAAAAACCGCGGTCACACATAGGTATATACATACCTGCAGCTACGACCTACCTGACTTATACGCACGCCGATCGATAGATCTCCCCCGGGGAGTCCATTAAAAAAAGACGCGATATATCATATATATATACTAGTTACATACATATATAATATGTATATCTAACAATAATAATATATAAAACGTCGTATAGTAATTTAATAACGTAACGCACAACGACAACGAATCATCCGATCGCGCGCGAGAACATCGCTTTTACTTATATATACGGTATACCCCCCGAGCCAAACGTTTCTCCCCCGATTATCATTATATATATTATTACTATTTGCCAATTCGTATTTATAATATATCATATACGTTCGCGTGTAAGATGGTCTGCGCGCGAATTAATATCTATATATAGTTACGACATTACATGTATATATATGCACGCCTTGCACTTTTGCCCACGCTAAATCGCAGTCTAATATGTAGCTACTATGACTATTACTACTTATTACTATTATCATCATATTATTATATATACTATATAATACTTTCACTGCGGGTGCGCGTATCTGCGCGCGCATCGTATATATAATCTGTAGACATATACCTACACTTTAGAACTATACGCGCGGACGTGAATATCATATTATTATTATTATTATTGCTGTTATACATATAGACACGCGGCAATAACGATTTCACGGAGGCGATTTCATATTATAATACACATGAACCTAGGTATATATAACATACAGGGTGTATCAACCATTCACCTAAATGGTTATATATATACTTACTAGGTATTTATAATTATAACTAATAAATATAAAGTAATATAAATAATTGGTAAAAATGATTTGACTCAAATAATAAATTACCAGCTATATATATATAATAAATTAATAACCAATAAAACTACCATAAGTATCTCTACTAGAATAATAAATATTATATAGATATAGGTAGCGCTGCAACATCAATAATGAACAAAACCAAATTATTTCAAAAAGTTATCAGAAATCACAGTGACTGCCGACTAACGACGGTTTACGCCCCGCACTGCCTATTATATTGCTGCTACGGCGATTAGGGTTGCTCCTGCGCGAGCACGTTCGTTAAAGTCTCCCGTCCGTCCGTACATTAAGCTACATTATAATATTATATTATTATAGTCTCCTTTTGGCTTTTAGCACTATATTATCTTTCTGACAATCACAAACTGTACCTACAATAAAATTAAACTTCTTATTACGCATTGGATATATATATATCTGCTCATATAGTATATAAATAAATAATTAATTGTTAAGTCAAATATTTAATACTATATACGCATCCCGTAAATATTTTTTATGTGTAAAATATTTATAATAAATAAACAAATATTATACAGATATTACCCCGTGAAATGGAATCGACACACTACTGTCAATTATTATAGGTACACCTATTTATAGGTACCTGTACAAATATAATGATATATTATTTCGTTGAGAAACGATATACGCCGCGTCGATACGGTCGTTTCGCGCTTATAACAATACATATATACTATATATATAATGATATTTACTTATATACCATATTATATCGTAAACAACAATATTATTATTATTATTGTTGTTGTTGTTGTTGTTGTTAATGTTGTACCTATACACAATTCATACGCACTATTTGCAGTGTGCATATATATAATATGTATGTGCAGTATATACCCACGAACGTGACGTTTTCGTATCGAAACGCGTGCGCGGAAAAAAAATGATAGTACCTACCTAACAATATATAATGGCTGATACGTTCCGGTGAAAGGTATATATATACTTCATTGTGAGACACAAACGGTTTTGCGGTTTATTTATTTTGTCAAATCCGTACCGTTTTGCCAACCATTAGGAATGATAATGCGAAAAAAAAACATTCCGACACACGTCCGATTTCTAATATGTTCTCATTATCGGTGCATTTTATATATATATATTATAACAATCCTATATAATATTATATAGAACGCTTTTCCAACCATCTTTGAGAAGTTTAAGGGAAGTGGGGTGAGGAGAAGGTTCCCTCACACAAACGAGCGTCACTATATATTATTTATCCGACCGAATCGGAAAATCGATGAGTGAAAATATAATGATAATGATCGTATAATAAACTTAGTGGGTGTATTTGTATACATTTACATATATATACGCGCACTATATATATATATATATATAGTTGTATTACTCGTCAGCCGAGTTTGTTTTAAATTAAGCTATTATTTCTATATATATATATATATATATATATATATTCCTATATAGATATTTAGCCGATCGTGAAATCATATATTTACTATGTACTATATCACATAGTCCTCTTATAATAATAATTATATATTATACGATGGGATTTTATGACGAAACACTCGCGCAGCATTGTTATATTCGGAGATTTTTCTCTTTGATTTCTCGACTTGTGTCCTATATGACGTATATTATTATTTATTGTACATGTTATAATAATATAAATGCCTAATCTAATCTCGTACATTGATCTCAGAAAATTATAATATCATATTATACAGAATGCATTTATTTTTTATTAGTAGGTATATAATATTGCCAGGAATAAAAATAAAAAAAAAAATTGGTAAAATCTTTCACTCCTTACGTGTACACCTCCTAATAACGTTTTATTACTATGAATACTGTTAAAAAAATCATTAATGACCGTTAAGATCAAAAATGAATGAACACATTAACGCGTGAAAATCATTAGCACATATGTGAAACGCTCAAACCTTACTTTAATTATTTTACTCCCAAAACGCGTTTATCGAGGCCGCTCATCTATATAATAGGTATAGGACTATAGATACTGCAATATTACCACAGCAAAGCGTGGGTTTCAACGATAAACATTTCGAGTGTTTGTAAAAAAAAAATTAAGCCTACCAATATCGAATAAATATTTAAATATTTATAATTTGAGGAGCGGAGGGAGTAAGATTTAAATGACAAAATGTGTTACAAAAATATCATACTATATGATCAATAATTGGACTGTATAAGTATATGTTAATTTTCTAAACAATGTCGTGGTCAAACAATAATATATTTTAAACTCAAGGTTGCTGACTGCTTATAAGTTAGGAGAAACTGTCTAATTTATATAACTACTGTTTGTGAAGTACACCAACACAAAATACGATAAATCGTAATAATCATAATTATAATACGTAGTCACTTATATAGTGTATAGAATGAATAATATTTTATTGGGTCGATTTTATTAACCGGAAGCCGGTAATGAGGGTGATCGAGGTCAAACCCGCCGTTAATAAATCGCACGACGGTATAACAACAACCTACCACCTACCTAGGTATAATCTTATAGGCTACCAAGCTATCAAAGGCGATAATGATATTAGAAATGGCCAGAAAATAAACGTGGTCACGGAACAATGCAGGCAAGCGTTACACAATAATATAATAATTAATATAAAATATCTGCGCCCCATGTCCAAATTGATTTTTCGTAACATAATATTGTACAGTAGTAAGAGGGAGCTTTTGTCGACATAAAATTATTATTGCAAATATATACACGTTATATATGTCATTCGAATATGCTCATAATGAGCGTAAACTATAACAGACCCCGTTAGTTCATTGAAATCGAAAAGTGAAATTTTTTCCTAATCGGATACTACAATAACAATAATTATTATAATATTTGTGTGCTACACGCGTACATGCGTATAATTATTATACGACGATAATAATATACGAATCCGGATACAGGTAGGTATATATGAGAAATAATAAAAACTAATTTCTAGCTGTTTATCTAGTATTTATCGAAACATTATCGCATAAATATCGAAAAACTCACCACCCCATGTTTTGCGTGACCCTGCACTTCTACAGAAGTTTGGTTGAAATTATGTTCTTAATATAATGATATATTATCGTGCGGTGTTTTTAATCGCACGAGTCAATGCATATTTTTATGTTTGTAAAAGCATTCAACACGTATCTGAATGTATACATAAATCAAAAAAAAAAAAAAAAATGGTTTATTTAACTCCAAAACTAATATAGCCCAATCTTTACCTTTATCAAGAATAAATGTACTTTTTACATTTCCGACGATGCTATTGAATTTTTTCACGATTTATTTTCTACAATTTGTTCCAAATGCCACCCCTCCGAGTGTACCTCCGAACGTGTCCTCTTTTCCATTTTTGCTAGGCGAAAGGAGAGGAAGACACACATTATTTTTAAATTTACCAGTTAATCGGTGATGGGCGTTTTAATAATTTCAAAATTTTTTTTTTCCACTATCTAAACCGGACTATATTTAACTAAAGTAATATAATATGTAAATAACTGGACGTACTGACCGACGCTCGCCCACCCAGTTTCATTGAAGAGCAATGTCTTTCCCGCGGAAAGCGCCTTCAACACGCCACTGCGGCGTATAATATATTATCATCGTTATTATACTTCGCGCGTTGTCCTGTTGTCAATGGCGAGCGCGCTAATTTTGCATTGTGCGCCACGACGAATACATATTATACCAGAGACACGGGTCAAGGCGTACCCGCCGGACGGCCCCCGCGACCGATTTTTAATTCTCCGCTGACCTCTCGCTTGGCGGACTTGGCGATTCAATTATAACATAGAGTTTCGGCTGCGTTATTGTACACGCATTTTGCCTGTATAGAATAACGAAGCGCGGTTAGCGTGCAGAATGAATAACGTCGCCGGGACTAGATCGAAAACCACCTATGCATACACACTATACTATAATATACCAGCTGCTACCATCATATAATATTAAATTATTCGCAGTTGTAAATCCGGAATGGGTACACTTATGAGGAACCATATTTTCAAATGTTTTGATTTTGTACTGCACCGTTGAAAGAAATAATAGGAGTATCCTGCGGGCTATGACGATAAAAACTTATTTTTTTTTCAAACGAGAACCAATTACACCTTATATGTTACATTAAATTATTTTGATAAGTTTGATATATATTCATAAATAAAAAATCGATCTAGAGTTTCCGAGTTATTTAAATATATTTATATACTACGAACGATAGTTCTTAAATATGGTTTTACAAAACTATCTACATATTTTCCAATCCTATTATTCGCGCATATTGCACAAAGTCAAGTAATTCAAAATTACTCGTTCGGATTTGATTTGGATACATCAACGTCCTCCAAAAAATCACCTACTTAAATTAATTAACAATTTAGAGGAAAAATTGTGGTTATCATTCGAAAAAATAAATTGGTACCGTTATAGGGCACTTTTTAATAGGACAAAATAAGGATGAGCATGCTGAACGATTCTTATAATATAAGTATGTGTCTTTCTTTTATTGAAAATACATTTTTATGAGGACCGTGCGCATATTTTAATGGTCCTTAGTATTATAATACAAAAAAGTCTTCGACTCTGAATTGATAATTAACAACACTCGGGCTGCCTCCATATAATATCCACCCCGCCCACATTTGCGGCATACCTCTATCGCCACACTGCACTCTTGCAGTCTTGCAGCTGCAATGCGGACGGGACCCGAATCCGGTCACGATGTGTTCTTACTTTTTAATAATAGACGTTTCGGTTAAGAGGAGATATCTGTGACTCGGAATTAAAGGCGTTATCGTGCATGAGCTATCGTGCATATAAATGTTATTATTTACAGGCACTATGCCGCGGTCGTCGCTTTGGATTTCGTACACGCGTGTATTTCATAACGTATCATATTATGGTTTTACTCGCAAGACACTAAACAAATTATTCAAAACGCAGTTAGGCGCGCGGCCTCGCGACGTTTGAAAGGTTTTAAATATTTGATTAATACGGAAAAAATTAAGTAACTATCTATACGAAAAATGCATTACGATAATATAATACTTAATAACCGTTTCACGAGGTGGCAAATTGACACAATATCGAAACGGGCGGCCTAAGAACCACCTCTAAAACACTATTTCATCTTTTCGCCTACGCCGACTGAGAAATATTATTAATGAACTCGCGCATATTATTAAGATGAAATTATTATACAGAATTATTATAAATTATAATCATCGTCGTCATAATCGTTGGGTTAGAATTGTGTAGTGGCGGCGGCGAGGTTTTCGGGTCTGGTTTGTCGGGTTATTGGCGTCAACTATTTTATACACTCCACCGCGCACATTATACTAATTTACAACTACTATGAGATTATTTTTAAAATATATAATAATAATAACGCTATCGTATAAACACGTGAGATTTCCGTACGTTATTATTTTATTTTATTTTTTTTTACATATATTATAATGATATTCGCCGCCGGGGCCGCGGAACCAGCACGGCCGACGACCGCGACGCCGCTGTGACCTTTTCGTCTACGATCTCGTAACGTGTCGCGCAGTGGCCAAAAAACGGCATCCGCGAGGAAGATCCAGCTGCCGGAGATCTAGTAGAGGCCTACGACGCTACGGTATTTTAGGAGGAGGGTGGAGGGGTGAAGGCGCCTTCGAGTATATTATTTATTATATTATATTATATATTAAATAATAATAATATTACACACAGTCGCGTGTTCCGGTTGTGGTGCAGGCGGCGTTAACATTCCTCGAATAATTCGACGGCCCGTTATAATATAATTATAGTTATTACTATCGTCGTCATCCGACCGACAAATGAAATAAAAATAATAATTATTAATAATCTCGTTTCTGGAAACTGCGGGATTCCGCGTGTGTAAAAATACGCGTAATCATCAAAAACTAATAATAATAAAAAAAAACATGCGCGCGCGCGCGTGTATTTTAATTTATATACCAACCTGTGACACGCGGTGTCATTATATTAAACATTGTCGGCTTTTTGATGCGATTCGCCACCGACGCCGCGGCAAAAAGACTACGTGACCCGTCGGTACCGACGCTGACGTTTTTATAATATAAAAAAGGAAATAATATTTTTTTTAAAATAAAATTTCTAATTATTATCGCATAATATAATATAGCATGTACAAGCAGTATATTAGTAATAGTATAGGCTTTTCGGAGTGTTGCTCGTATGGAATGAGCACAAATTATTATGCCATGAGCGAGATCACGTCATATTTTACACATTATACATAATACAGCAAGCGAGGTAGTGTGTTAAATTTTAGAAATTCGGTAGTTTTAAAATGAAAATGTAAATTTTAAACATACCTACCCAAAGAATTTATATACCTAATGATTTACCGAATTTGAAAATACATATATGTCTAATAGAAGGGTATAAGGGTACACTATATATATATATACATGATAGTAATGTGTTGTACCTACTTAGTTTTGTTGAATATATTATAGAAACATTCAATTTATATTGGAAATATCTGTAAATTTAAATGTTGAACTTATATCACTTGCCATACAGGCTTACAATAACGTCCATATATACTCAGTGCACTGTATAGTTGGTCCACAATAGGTGTTACGTTTTGTTTGTTTATGATGGACAAATGGCCGATGGGTTATACGTCGAAAAACCGAAGTCGCGATATGCCGCGCCAGGTATAATATGCGAATCCCGCAGCACGCCGCGACTCACGTCATCATTATAATATTTAATTGTCCCGTTCGGGTGGTCCTATATATATATATTATGTACATTATATAATATGTGTGCACACTGTAGTAAACATCATATAATAATGTACGTCTACAGCCGTCGAGAGAGTATTCATCTCCACCGCGAAAAACAGTGACAGCGTCACTGCAGTAGCAGTGGCAGTTATATTATAACGCAGGATAATGATATTGTTGCAGTCGTTTTGCGGCGCCGGCGATATTATTATTGTTATGACGACGGCGTGTATGCCACCTACCTGTTGCACCCATATAACATTATTACACGCGTGCGAAGGGCGGAGAAGCCGGTCGGCAGACGATTTCACCTCGCGGTTACGAAACCGTTTTATAAAAAGGTACACATTATTATAATATAGGCAGTACATACAATAGTATAGCATCTAGTATCAGAACTTATCGGACTCGATTTGCACGGAATGAAGTATTTATTTTTTTTTTCAAATTAATTTCGTACAAAATAAACGCTGTTAAAATGTACACGCCGAGTTTTGATAACTTCACGCGTCACGTCATCGATTATCATATTAATAAGCGACCGTGTACTCTAGCAAATTATTCAAAATACACCTAATATTATATAGTGCTCGACAATTTTAATTGTCTGAACGTGAAATTCGTCGACGATCAATTTTTCTGACAGATTGTCTTGCCAATAATTATTGGCACGTATTAGTGTATAGCACATTGCACGTCATTCGTATTGCCATACACGGTCGTCAGTACTTATAACATAATAGGTATAAGTTAAAGGCGATATTATGATCATTGATAATCATTCGTCCTCGACGTCTGTATCGATCTCATTTACTGCTCGGTAGTTTTACTGTACAATATATATAAGGTACCTTGTCGAATTTTCGATTTTAAACTCCCAAGACGATATATATACATATATATATATATATATATATATATATATATATAATAACCAACATTATTCTAATAACAAATAATGGTTAACATTATCGGTCGGTGCTTGGTTTTGTTTTTGGTCATTGTTTGAATTATTATTTGCGCAAAATCGTTATTATATTATTATATTGTCCATTACAACACGATCAATTACCATGGTAATTTCACAGTGCAATTTATACTATGTATATCTGCTTATATCATTAACCGTGAACTGTGAGACCCTTTGTAAACACATACTCTTTGGACATTAGAAGGGTAGCTGCAACTTTGACGGTACCTATATATCAGGTATATACCACGATAATCTATACCGTGCAGATAACCGTTGTACATACACACGTAAAATATTATAAAAACGAATAGACAAACTCTATGCACTATAATTATAACGGATTCATAATATTTAATAACATGTCTTATAATCGCTGCTGTTTGGGGACAATTTGTGGAGAAACTTAAAAAAAGGTCGATAATATTTCTCATCGAGGTGACCGCATTGTAGAGATATTATACTTAAATGAACCTACATTATATTGTCATAACGAGCTACAACAATAGTAATAATGGATACGACTAACCTAATTATTATACTATATATATCTACAGTATTGTTATTATTGTTCGACGTTGATTATTTCCATTGAGATTTAAAGGATACGATGCCTTGACACGCCAACAGTACACATTTATTTGATTTAATGTCTATATATATATAAAAATAATATCGTCGTCTTTAAGCAATAATTCGCTAACTGCAAAAATTAAAATGTTGGGAAACTAATTTGTAATTGAATTTAAAATTTGTTATTGCATTAATACTTTAATAGTAAACGTTACTACTTAAATTGGTCAGTTTAATATTTAATTTTTGATTTAAAGATACCTGTTGGACGCATATATACGTTATCGCCGTAATCATTAACGCGACGTTGCAGAGTTCTATATAGGATAGTGAAATTTGCAAAAATCGAAACGCTCGATTCGAATTTGAATAAGCGAATAATATTATAAAACAATATTGTAGTGTGAGTTGTGACATATTCCCATCGTATAACGTTATAATAATGTTTATAAAAAAAAAAAAAAATGCATCGCGATCTCCGCGTTGTATATATCGTATACCTACGACGATATGATATATTATATTGTGTGTGGCGGAGGCCGTACGCGATTATACGTTTGTTATATATTATATATTTAACGTGCTGTCGGTCGCCAGCGTGTACTTATATCATGCAGATCGTCGCAGATACATCGCATGACGCGTATATAATAATAATAATAATATTATACACTGCGACGGCAGATTTCTGCAAGAGGTATATAGACACGGCAAGGACTGTGCAGGCGAAGAGCGTCCTCGTCCGCATTTGTATAATAAAACGACGATAGTATTACTTATATATTATATATAGTGTGACGGACGGGGCGGCGGTCTCCGAGGAGCACGAGGGGCGGAAAAATTGCAGAAAAACGCGGACAATACCTCGGGGGGGATTTTTTTTATCCTCCGCGTAAAAATATGTGAACGTATCGATCGGAAAACTGTATATATGATGAATGTTTCTATTGTCAACGGCTGGCGGATTTTCTGTGTTGCCCGGACGACGGTGGAAAAAAAGCACACGACCGGTTGTCAAATGCGCATAATAATATACAAACATAATATAATATATGTATATGAGATACAGGTACGATTTTTTTTTTTCATTTCTGTTCGCTTCTTTCCGCGCGTAATATATAATAATATAATATATTGTAGCTAGGTACACCGCCAGTGCGAGTGTAATATTATGTATATACGATACGTACGCGATTCGTAAGATTCGTTGCTGCTTCACAATGTATATAATATTATATTATTATTATGGTGCGTCGTACTGCAGCGCAATGTCATCAGATATCAATTTTCAAAGCGGTTATATACGATACTCACGCGCCGGCAGACGGAATCGCGGTTTTATTAATATTATTATTATCGTCATTTTACGGCAGGTACAAATTATACAACACAAAAATATGTAAAAATAATAGCGTATGTTACACACGTAATAGTTACAAGACCGCGCGATTACTATATTATGTTTATATATATATGTGTGTGTGTGTGTGTGTGTGTGTGTGTGTGTGTGTGTAATAACAATAATAATAATAATATATAACACGATACGAAAGTGCCCGAAAAGCGTATACAATATATTATATTATGATGTATACAGGTACACTAGGTATACTAGGTACATCATGGTTGTGCACATTTGTACCTATGGTTTATATATATATATATATATATATACAATAATAGTCGTTATTATTTTTTTATAATCTCGCGAAAATCTCTGGGAGACACGACGAAAGCGTTCGTTGTTATAATATAATTTAGTACGCTTAATATAATACTTTAATATATAATATGTGTTATTATTTTTATACGATCTGATTTTTTTTGGACCGAGGGCCTCGGCGAGTGTGGCGGGCCCGACTTTACCTTACTTTTCATTTCTGCAAGTAGGTATACTTATTTCGTTATTATTATTATATCGTATATAGAAAGCGTGTTCCTATCGTGTCGGCGCGTGTGCCGCCGTTTATTACATTACATTATTATTACGATTGTTGCTGTTATTATATTACCAACCATGTTCGGTACACGTGTATGGGAATCTGAATATAATGTGCTGAGTACGTATTTTGTAAGTCGGTTTTACGCCATATAGGACGCGTGCAATTTTTTCCTCTCCGTTTTTTCCTTACACGTGCTCTCATAATAATGTCGTTACATGCCGAAGAAAGACGACGAAAAATAATAATAATATGCTCCGTGTAATAAAAACTATGAGTTATTCTTTTGTGTTTAAACATAACTACGTTTAGGAAAAATTGTTTAATAAACACAAAACTCCAATTCCCGCTAGTATACTTTTATGCTACATTGTTGGGTGGTTTGTCTGTTCGACACATTACAGTGTCCAATTATTTAAAAATTTTTTAATCAATTATATTATAAAAAAATATTTATTTGCATAATAATATATAAATGTACATAATGTATTATACCTCCGGGCAAAGTTGGATACTAAATCGTTATATTGAAAAGCCAACAGTTTATATTATTATTATGTACACCTAAAACTGCATGTCTTATATCAACCGACCTTGTCAGTTGTCGGTTAATATAATATTATAAGTAATATGAACATCACATGTCCACACGGTTGTACTAGACGATACATACTATACATAAATAATATTAAAACACCATATACATCGCAATATGAAATTATATTACGCTACCCATGAACGATGTTGAAAGTCATCTTCGTTATCCCGTGGATTACGCGTATAAACGATGTGGAAGGCATAATATATATATATATATATATATATATATATATATATTTATATATATATATAGGAAGTCCCGGGGCGAAACGAACCGCAGGTCGCATTATATTTCATATATTATTATGTTTTTAATATTCGCGATACCTGCAAGTCTGTAAATGTCGAGGATTTGCGCAGGCGTATACGTAAATACTCGCGAGATGGCCTTGACGAAACCGCGCCACCCCGAGCATTTTTTCCGCTTATTATCGGATCGTATTCGAAAACTACAAGTAGTAAGTTAACCATCCGAATAATAAAAAATTCGAACTCTGACCATTTCACTAAACTACGTTTTTTTCCGGCGACGAAAGTTTTTGTACCTCGTCGGCTCCAACGCCCTCGGACCCGATACGAGCTGCAGTCGTATTATCACGAGTCTTCTCTTTCTTCGGCATCGCGGTCACCCGAAGACCGCAACATCAGTACATTGAATTCGAGTTGTGTTTACGTTTTTCCATATTTTATTCACTGCAGCGCTGAGTCTTTTCCGAACATACGAGGATCCACGCACACACGACTACATTGTGCCTCAGAAAATATACATAATATTATTATGACCACACCGCGTGAGGTCGTCGTCGAGTGTAGTGTGACGTAGTCGGGTTTTCGGGTTTCCGCGTATGCCCATTCCGCTCGGCGTGCCAGGACGACGCGATAGTCGCTCTGTCGTATTATTACACACCCGCGATGATGTCAACGCCGGGTCCGTATATTATTATTATTATCACCGTGACACCGTGTACCTGTTGTACACGTGCTATAACCGTGTACGGTATAATGACGCGGAGGGGACACTTCGGCAGGCGGATCCGGGCCCGACGCCGACATTCTTTGCATAATATTATCATATTATTCCGGGACACAACGACTACATAATACGACAACACGCTAAATTATATATACGACTACGGGTCGACGACGACGACGACGACGACGCTGCTGCTGCTGCCGGACCACGCCAAATTGAATAATCACCACCGTCCAAGTATACACCGTGTCGTAGCAATACGGGCGATATTATTACGACGCGTACGTGTCATACGGGTTTCGCGTGGTATTTATAATAATATATTTTTTTATGATATTCAAAATATGTCTTTGAAAAATAAAAAACCGTTTCGTTTCCATACGCTTGGCCCGCCGCTACCGCTTGATAATCGTTCCGATCCGAAAGTCATAATGACGTTTGTCAGCGCGCCGTTTCACGTTGATACACCGATTTGCACACCGCGGGACAAACGCGAGTTTCGTACGATTTTAATGTTATGTATGACACTACCTATGACGTATAATAATATTACTGACTTGCAGCTGTGTGCGGCCATATTTTGTCGTGTCTCCGAAAGTTCACGTGCGTAAGTTCATCAACCGCCCCGAATATAATAAGCGGGCACTAGTAACACTTTTCAATCAAAAATTCGGAATCTTAAATCCAATAATTCTTATACTCGAAATAAATGTTTTTCATTTTTATCGTTTGGGTTATTATGATGGGCCGTCGGGTTAAAAACTCTGTTCGGTAGAATGACGTTGGCCCGACAACCCGAACGATAAAAACTGTAGATTTCGGGGGGTGAGACTTGGGTTATGAATTTCGATTTTTCGGTTACAAATTGTCACTAATCGATTGAGTACTAATTTTCTAAAAGAAGTGTAAGCTAGAAATTTTGAATTTGCAGAACTAAAATGACGAACCCCTCGCTAAACTAACAATAATAATATAATAAATATTATTACGCTGCGGCGTTGTGGACGTCGTGACGATGACCATTTCAATTCGACATACCGCGCTGTATTCTATTGTGATGGCGTATTCAGAACAAATTATTACGACCGTCGGTTTTCTGGTCAGGATCGAACCGTAGTATTTATATCTTATTATCGCTATTTCATAAATACGCTTTTTTTTCAGCAGTCGTCACAGTCCGATCCGCTCAAATCGCGTATAATTCGCAAAAACTGCAGTCGTACTCATACGCAGCTCGTTAACTGTCGTGTACGACGGTAGTCTGAAAAATATTTAATCGTTTTCTTTTCTCTTTTTTCACAGACATTCACGATGTAGAATAATATGTAATAATATTTGATTTGCGCAACGCCACCGCCGACGCCTGTTCGTTCGTATAAAAATATATATTGTTCCCGTCGAACAATTAGACATTATTATTGATTTTTCACTGTACATATTGTTATAAAACGATTGTCGTTGTTCTATTACGAAATATCCCGGTACACCATAATAATAATAGCAATAACACCATAGTATTATCTAGCTGGCGACAATCTACAGCAGCTTTGGCCGGTGTCTTATCGTCTGTTGGAAAAGGTTTTTCACATTGGCCAAAAAATCTTCACACGTGGACAAGAAATAAGTCATAATAATATATTTTGTACGATCTATAAACGCATTGATAATAATATGTGCATGCAAATTATTTTCGCAATTTTAAAAACGAATTATTATTTATATTAAAGTGTTGTATTTTTGACCAATACTGCAATGTTCATATTTTTTTATACCTTGGTTATAAGTAACTTCTGATTTGTATACATATATTTTTTTTTAAACTATTATTATATTTAATGAATGAAAAACTTTTTGCATGTATAACGAAACATCATACATCGTTAATTGGAAAATTTGTTGTAAAATTTGGAGTTTACGACCCACAGCTCTTGACGTCTTAGCTTAATCATCGATATATACAGTTTTATTATCTCCGACCTCTACCTAAATTTATTTTCGAATTTTTCTAAAATCGTCAGATAATACGTAATTGCACAGCTCACGACACCGTAAAAAGTGGTATTAAATACGTACATACGTAGAGCGCGCCATTGCTTAGAAAACATTCAGACGGCACAGCCTTGATTTAGTTTTTAAAAGAAAAAAAACTTAATCATAATATACGATATTAATTTATATTGTAAGCTCTCGGCCGTTTTAATCAATGCGTTCATGTAAACGAGACGTAAACACGGACACAAAAATTAGTTTACATCGTTTTTATTTACGTGAGAACAACTGGTTAGTTTCGAGCAGCACACAAACAATACATTCGGCTTGCATAATATAATAACGACACACACACACACAAAGTACAATGTTTTATTATTATAATATGAAAAGCGTATGGTTTGATTTTAAATGAGTGGACGAAGGTTGTGCGGGTAAACCGCGTAGGTACCTCTATGCCTGAATATTAGTCGGGCGACGGCGAAGACGTAAAATTATAATAAAGAAGTTTGTTAGTAATGACAACATTGATAGTATATCGGCTTCAAGGTATTCTTAAATTATTTTTCAGCAACCTCGCGTTCGCATTACCATAATATTTTCTTATAATATTATGTAGTTCGTTATTCCCGTTTCGATAAAATCGATTGCGTTATAATAGTGGCAACAATTATAATTATATTATGAAACTCCGAACTCCCGAAGAACAGTGATCCACGGTTTGCAGAGGGCACGCGTATCAATAACAATTATTATAAACTATGACGTATAATTTAAGCGATCAGTGCAGGCCGTGGCTGATGGAAGTGGAGCCTAACTTAGTAAACCATTCGCGATAACATCCTCTATAACAGTCCACAGAACAACACACAATGACAGCAGTATGGCATTATATTACATAACGATATGCGCACGTCGCTTATCCGTGAAAAATATTATAATTTAAACGTATCAAAACTAATAAAAACCATTAAAAGCACCAGCTGCAGGCCGCCGGATTATACGGCACGTGAGCACGACTACGACGACACTCACGGCAGCGGCTGCGGACGAAAAATGTTTTGTTTCGTTATATAGGTAGGCATATGTATGTGGGATGATAATTTGATAAAGAATTTAATACCGAGACGTGATGGGTCGGTGGGATCATCGGGTATCGTAGAATTTTCGTAAGAAAAACCACCGACCAACGACGACGGTAAATCGCGCGATCCGTAGTCATAATAATAATATTATTATATGTCTGCAGCGTTGAGGGGCAAGTCATGTATCGTCTGGAGACGATTATTGTTATTATTGTTGTTGTTGAATCGTTTCGTATATCTACTGTAATGATAGAACTGCAATCGTATAAATAATATCGCGAGTGTACGCGGCGATGATAGAGCCGCTGTACTCATCTTGTCTGCAATAATAAAGCGTATACCGCCCAAGTCTAAAATAATAATATTATACATGCATATAAACGACAAAACCGTACGACAGAAGAAATTGAGAAAAAAATGGACACTTCGTGTACACATAATAATATTATGACGTTATAATATTATATTGGTACGACAAAACTGGGTTAACTGTTAAGTCTTCCACGCGCCGCGCGCGGCCGGCACTGACGGCCCCTGAAGGGCGTATATATCGACACTTTCGCCGTCCAAGGCAATCCGGTCGGTGGTCTTATATTTATTTATATTATTTTTATTATCATCGTTCTCGTTTTCGTATTCGTTTTGCGCGCTCTCTCGCATATGCGTATATAATATATTGTAGGCCGCAGAATAGCACGCTTTTTACGCCGATTGTCCATTGCGTAGTGCCCGCCACTCGCCATTTTTCGTTATGCGGCTCTGCTGATTACGTGGTTGAGAAATTATCATTATCATTGTCGTCCGCGAATTGCCAACAATAGGAACCACAAACGCGTGTAAATCCTTTCATTCACACTTCAATTTTACTCACTGCAGTTCTTCGTTGAAATGGGAAGGGAAACGTTTTTTTTTCTGGGTCCCAAATATATTTTTAACACTGGATCCTGTACAAACAGTGCCTATGCACCGCCAAAAATCTACGATCTCAAAAATAATATGATATTACGCATTTACGCGCATATCGAACCTACGTATTATCATTGAGTATAATATATCTATACTCAATGAAATTATATACACAACTTCAGTTTCAGTGACTATACTTTTTGGTAGGAGGGGTAGGAGGGTGAAAATTCGTTAACGTCCACTGACTTATGGAACTTTGACGTGCGTATGATATCGGCACTTTTGCATCTTCTGCAGTTCGCTGGTCACCGCTTCGATATTTTTCGTATAATATAATATTATTATATTTTATTGCTACTTCATCGAATCACATTAACTGCCTATCCATATTGTCATATTGTTGACGATTTATGATTTCATATTCGATTAGATAACCTCCGGTGTCGCTTTCTGACGCGTCTAACTATGCGTGCATACCGACATATCACCTATAGTATGATGTATATAGAGATCGTGGTTTCACGTGAAAAAAAAAATTAAAACCCTATTACTACATTGCACCCATATAAACGTTTTGTTGTAGGTATGTGATGCACACTGGTAACACCTATAACTGTACACGACAACTACACAATTGTTGGCGGCGTGTGAACCGTCACCTCGGCGTATTTGTTAGCTCATTGTAATCGTCCCGATGGGTCCACAATATAAAAACTAACGACAATCGAACAAATTTCGTGCTCGCGAATAATAATGGGCCGAAAAACGATTTTTCGACCAAAGGCAAGCACCACAATAAAAATACGCATAATAATATATATAGGTATGGTTGTAAATGCAGCGCGTTTAGGTTTGTCGGTGGCACTTTTGTGAACCAGTTTGATAATATTCAAAACGCAAGACCTAAACGACGACGACTACGACGATCGTATTATTATTATAATGGCGTACAGATTTACATTATTATCGTACGGCTTTATTTTGTTTTGTATTTTTTTTTACTTTATATACACATCGTTATTATTATTATACCGTAGCCGACGACGCAACATTTAATCTCTTATATGCGGCACGGGGTGCGTTGAACCCGAAGGTCAGTCCGTCTCGGACTAAATCTCGTGGCTGCGGCGGCGCGAAGACAAATAACATATTATATATATATAAACGACGGAGGGCAACGAAATAAAAATAAGAAGAAAAAGAAGGAAAAAAAGTAGAAGTTAAAGTTCAACATCGCCGCCGGCGGTGCACTACTATACATTGTAAGTCCGCGCGTGTGTGTCTGTGTGTGTTATATGCATACATAGATGCATAACCGGTGGTGGTGGTGGTGGTGGTGGTGGTGACATTCCGCCCACGCGAGACACACGCAATACGAAAAGCAAATATACGACAGGAGAAAAAAAGCGAGAAAGAAAAATACGAAAATAAATAAATAAAATGGAATAAAAATAATTTAATGTATATTTATCATACGAGAAGGCACACAGCTCGCACAAGACTCCGAAAAAAAGTGCATACGATTGCCGTACAATATAATATAACGCTCTGTAAGTGCGTCTAATATATAAATATCACACGACGACATTCTTGTTGGTGTGTGTGTGGGTTACAGCCCATCTTAAATATATATATACCTAGCAGGTACCCACTTAAACAATACGTATAAATATATATAATATGTATTTCTCGGTAAGATAATAATGCAAAGGTGTTCTTTGCGTGTATGTGACGCGACCGAATATACCCACATGTATAATATAATAAAACATATATATATATATATATTATAATACACATATATAGGTATATGATACTCGGACTGAGCAGCGTACCTATACCTATAACTGAAAAAAAAATAATATTATCACCCAGTGACAATAAATCCGGCCATACACGATCGGCTACGATGATAATAGAAAAAAAAAATAACAAGCTCTTAAATTATTATTATAATGTATTGAGAGCATAGACACTTCGCTGTACGTTCGGGATCAGGAAATAAATCCCATTCACGTTGAAGTCCCTCAAGGTGCTGTAGCAGCCCAACTTTTATTTAACTTATATACCTCAGATCAACCCACAACTAACAACACAATTACAAACGATTTTGCGGACAACAAAGTAATTCTCGCCCTACACTCAAAACCTGAAATGGCATCAAATTTAATTCAATCACACTTCAATCACTACAAACGTGGTATAAGGAATGAGGGATCAAAATAAATGAATCAAAATCCACACACTGCACTTTCATATTAAGACCAAGAAACTACTCTACCATAACTCTCAATAATTTACCCATCCCTCCTTCACAGAATGTTCGCTATCTAAGTCTCCATCTGGACCGAAGGCTGACCTGGGCCTACCATGTCTATACCAAACGTATTAATCTCAACAACCGATCCCGTCAACTGCGACTCTTCCTAACTTCCAAACACATAAATCTAAACAATGAAGTCCTCTTTAAACCAATATTGTCATATGACATACAGCTCTGGGGCTCAGCCAAGCCTTCGAATATAAACGTTCCAATCCAAATGTCTCCGTCAAATCACAAAAGCTCCTTTCTATGTCTCAAACGATACACGCCATAATGACCTGTGTATTCCAACAGTAAAAGATGTAGTTAAAACTTTCTATAAGGGCTTACACTCAAATCTATCCAATCACCGCAATCCTTTTGTATCAAACTTATCTGTCCTTAAAATCTCTGGTGATCCCAGCAGGCGTTTGAAACGCAAATGGTGCCGGAACCTCTTAAACGATTAAAATGTTAACTGTCAAGAAGTTCCATCACTAGATGGATTCTTCTATCGAGACTGCAATCCAACAACTCCCACATCACTTATACTTATTTAAATATATATATATACAGATTGTATAATAAATAAATATTGTAACACACAATAAAAAAAAAAATCATGTGTTGCGCGGGCGTCGTCGACGTCGGTTATTTTCGTTTCAGCGACAGAGGTCGTAAACGCCCATAACGGCGCACGCACTATACTCACACTTGACTGTGCACGTTGATATTTATAAGTACCTATGTGCTCGATTGTGCGATGTTGGGATGGAATATATTATAATAATATCCAATATATATATATATCGTCGGATTGACGACCGTGAAGTTACTTCCTCCCACCCGATTTACTACCCTTTATTGTAAAATTCGGTGTGAAACCGCGTATATCCATAAACCACTAATCCCATCACTTGGGAAAATTATTATCTGGAAAAACCGCGGGTTTGAAAATTTTGAAAATTGCAGTCGAGCTAATCTTAACAAATAAATTGCTAAATATCTGTTCAGTTATTATTGAGTTTCGAGAATGAAAATATGAGGACAACAACTTTACAGTTTGAGCTCACTGCTTTGTGCAGTCGATACTTTTCCGTACCACCCCGTTTCGACGACCAATGACGGGGTCAACAAATAATATTTTTGCAGAGCTGTATTCAACGCAAAAAAAGTAAAGACAAGATCACAAAGTGAAGACTATGCACATAAAGAAAACTTAATTTAATTCGTCATAAATAATAATAATAATAATAATAATAATAATAATTTAAAAAACGAATTTATCGTCTGTGGGCCGTATGTAAAAGTCGTCTATGGACCCCTTATGACTTCGATGACCTTTGCACTAAAACGTTACTAATATTCTGTTATACCTTTATACCCACGTTGGACATAAGTTCACAAGTTCACGGTAATCGGGTGACGGTGGTGTGTTTTTGACACGAATGTGCAGACCTATGTCGGACACGATCTAATTTCGACGCCCACACGTCCTATATATATATATATATATATATATACATACCTTACATTATAATATTAATATTGTGTAAATAGGAAAACGACCACAGTATTCACACATACCACTGTTGTTCTGTATAATATTATGTTATGTGTTATTATATTACGTTTGTATATCATAACGTATTACGCGCGCGCGTTTGGCTTGAGGCCCTTCGTGACGATAATAATATTGTTATTTTGACCGCCAGCGGCCAGGATACTATAATATAGATAATTCGTCCAAAAACTGATGGCAACCGCCATTTTATCCGAGTCCAGGGTTAAGGTAAACAAACGCGGTGCGCGTTTCTTCGTTTCTGTATTATTGTTGTACACATCAATAATAATATATTATATATTAAGTACATATTATTATAGTACATTTTAAATTTTTCTCGGTCATACACATAATATTATATGTATGTACTGGATAGGTATGATTTCTGACTCGACAGTGGTCGATCGGCCACGGAATGTCGAGACGATGCAATAGCAACAACAAATCATTCGTCGGCCCGTGAAAGTTTCGAAAAACAATAATTATTGGACTAATTGAAAAGGTCATCAATATTCTCGGCCGAGTGTTTACTATGTTATTATAATATTATAGAAACCGCGAACGCTCGCGAGCTGAAAACGTCGTTCGGATAAACCAATTATATATGTGTATGATAATATATGTGCACGTATGTATAGTATTATGCATGTTCGAACATTTTAAAAACAACTAACTTTTTTTTTTTTTTATTTATATCTGATTAACTTTTCTCATTTCTCTACTGAAACAAGCTATACACATTAAACGCGCACCGCTCTTTTACGATGACAGTCACAAATCGTCGTAATAATAATAATACATACGTTCGTATAACTTCAAAACCTACCTTCAAAACAGGTAGTAAATAGATAATTACGTCGACTGCATTATATTACACGCTACGACGCATCGAAGATATATTTTTTATTAAATCGTCCAAATATTATATAATAATAATGGTAGCTATATATGTATTCAGATTATTCGTATTTTATAGTAATAACATATTCATACGCCGAGTGAGACGCGACGAATTACAGCACAGCCGACGTCAGATCGAAAAAACGCGTTGATTTAACGAGACGAACATATTATTTAGTATAATATGTAATGTGCATATTATAATAATTTGCTGCACGAGTGTTGTGCACACGGACAACGGCGAATGGATCGAGTAGTAGCTAATTCTTGTGACAACTTCTGCAGGACGATGGTTTGCCGGAGAAAAAATGTAGTTTGCGTTTGTGTAACATTGTATTTCTAGTAAAAAATAAAATCACGTCGCGTTCGGAGAAATAATTATAGGTACCTAACTATATGCACGTGTATAACAATCTGTAGTATGTATATATGAGATGGGATGATGACCTTCTTCTTTCCTCGGTTGGATAATCTCGTTTCCTTTTCATCTCCCTCGTAAAATCTCCGAGTTCTGTTGTGCAAACACGATTTTGGTTGGTTTTTTTTCTCGTACAAAAAAATATAATGGGCATAATTTTTGGTTTCTTTTTACGTATAAAAAGTCGGCCACTCCACTCGGCTTTGAGATGTTTGATGGGCGGTATGATAGTCCGTTTCGTAATTAAGTTATAGTCGGAGCAACGCGTTTATTAAACTGCATCGTAGCAAACAATATAATTAATACGCGTCTATTCGGCAACGCTAGTACACGACACGATGAAAATTATAACAAACGAATCGCAATCGAAAACCGAACGGGAACACGCGCGTCTTGTATTATAATAAAAATATACAGTATACGTATCATCATCATCATAACCATCATACACCTTGAATTTGGCGTGGTTTTGATAGATGATGATGTACTATCTACTTACTGTACACTCTATAATTATATTATATATCATACATTTCATTATAGCTGCATAAACCGTTGTTAAAAGGTATATTTTATAAACGTCTATATCGTCGCATTTAAATACGCGAGCGTTATTGCTTTCGTTTTCGCGGTATATTATGATGAAGTGCGGCAGGAATTTCACTCGGGTGTCGTTGAGATTTGAAATTGCAACGTGGTATGATATTATCATCATTCGAAACGCCTGTATAATTTTATATTTTTCATTTCCGGAAAAACAGATTGTGCGTTTCTATAATAGTGCGTAAGTATACTGTCCAGTTGCAGGACCGTTGCTGTTTCTGAGACACGGAACCGATCAAAACGCGGTCAAGAAAAACGTCATGATCGTTCCGAAACAGCGCGACAACGAGTTTGTGAAAAATATGAGAAATTGCGATTATTATAATGATGGGTAGATAGGAGCCGAAAACGAATGATTCGATCTGAATCTAATAAAATGCAGCGCAATGAAATCCAACGACAAAATCAACAATTATTATCAGTATTGGGAGCCGAAACAAGTTTCGTGTATTATATCTCCAATATTATACTTGCGGGTATTTTAAGATTGCATAATTTAGCGTTCAAAGTGTGTGTGTGTGTGTAATGTATAGGTATATAACATATATATGTAATATTATAATATTATGTATTCGAAAAATGACAGAAGACAAAAATAAACGTATGCATAACGTACGAAAAGGGCAAAGACGCGCGCGAAACCAGTTTGTTTAATTTTTTTTTCACATGTAATATGTAAAGTGCAACAATAATAATAATAAAATGTTTGGGCGATGACGCCGTACCTATATAATATATTCCGAGTTGCGAAATATCGGCGTTCCGATCGCAGTCGTCCTCGGTCGCGAAACGTTTAAATTAAACCGACGATCATCGGCTAGTCGAACCCAGCGCAACCATGATAATACAACCAGGTGGAAGACATATTATAGGTGCCAAAGTCGAAAAGTCGAATTATGTTTGTATTGAATGGCAAATCGTGTTGATCGAATAAGGTTAAATGTAAAAAAGGCCATCAAAATACATCGGCAAACAAAAGGGCTTCGACCACGTCTAATTCCTATATTATATAATATCCAGGGAGTCGTCATATTATTAAATAGATACACAGTGAATCCGGAAGACGAGACATATACAATAATATACTATAATACGGTTTAAGTGTAAATCCGCCAGACATCTACTACAAGAGCCAGTACAATATTTATATATATATACATTGTATATCGTGCATGTTATATAGAGGCGTGCGCATATTATATATTAGCTTTATGATATTACATTATTAACAAAAACACATAAAACGTTAATGCAATACTGCACACACGAGCAGTGTGTTGAGGCGGCGGCGGCGGTCGCCTTGGACTAAAAATCGCCAGGTGAAAAGATCGGTCCGTTTATAATATATGTGCACGTGTACCCACCATTTAATTCCGTCCTATCTGGCGTATTATGATATACAATACACGTCATGTACGAGTCATGATATCATATGGGCACCTCAGCTGTACAGGCGTTGTTTGGCCGACGTTTTCGTCGTTGTTTTTACTTGTTTTCTTTTAATTTTATTCGGACGAAAATTGCGTGTATACAGTGCTACGGGTTTGCGTGTGCGTGCGTGTATCGGGTTTCCACGATGGTATAACGGTCATTATATATCTATAAACACTGGTCTGCTTATAATATAATTGTGTTTTATGCGCGAGATAACAATGATAATAACGATATTATATTATTACGGTACACGGCGTCGGCGGCCTTAAGAGATTATTTTTTATTACTGCCGCCTCCGTTGCACCTCCTCGTCAAGGACGGCACGCGTTCGCAAAGGATAATATTATGTATACAATAAAACAATAACAACATCATAATAATGCGTACCACACAACATCGCGGTGTCTAGTGTACCTCCTATACGTGTTTTTCGACACCCCTGACATTGGCCGGGGTTTCGCAACATGCTCGATAATCAAAACCGTAACCGCCGCCGCCGCAGTGGTGATCGCATCTTCCACTTGAAATTTTTTTTTTTTTCATTTTCGTTAACACTCCGTGGCCATAACGTACTGCGCGTTACGCTGTGTATTTTATTTTATTTTTGTCACAACTGCGGCGCAGACCTGCACCCGAAAATCGTTAAAAAAAAAAAAAACAAAACCATCACAAGCGGAGAAAAAAGTCGTTAACAAATCCGCGGACGGCGTCGGCGGAAAACGTGAAAGTACCCGCGGGTTAAACGTGCGGGCGAGAAAAATGTCGAAGGATTTATGTCGACATTTTAATAGATATTATATACTCTCGCTGGCACATAAAGAAATGGAAACAATCGCGCGGAATGTCGTGCCGGACGAGACCTCGCTCCATATTATCATTATTATACGTACGCGCGCCGCGTCATGATGACAAACTCGCGGGTGGACTTCGGGAGGAGCGGTAGGTGGGTGCGGCGTCTGGCAGTGGGGCTGAACGGGAATTTTGTCAGAAAAATGCGCGCCATATGAAACGGGGGTGTGGAAATTAAGCACCGACGGTGACGGACTAGACGACGTCCTGCGCCGCTGCAATCTCAGCGAAATGCGTTCAAACTGGTCTCGAGTGCGATTCTTGGCTGGGGTATGTGTGTGCGTGTGTGATGTGTGAGCCGCGTACACTCTCGTTAGAACGTTCTAGAGAGCATGGCGCGGCGGTTAATTGTGCGGATCGGCGTAACATCGCGGTGGTGAAAGTACTTTCACCCGCCGAGCGCGCGTTTCCTCGGCCTCCGCCGCGCCAAGGTCGGCGGTCCGACTGCTGCCGCCCGGGCCAGATTCCCTACCCTCTCTCCCCTCCGAACCCCCCCCCCCGCCCGTGAAGCGACGTCCGTTGCTTTGCGGCGAGCGCGTGCGCGTCCTTCCGGACCGGAACAACGAACGGCGGCGTAGACGTCGGAAATAAAATTCGCTCTCGCGCACGCACGGCTCGTGTACCCATACATGCGTACGTATCATTGTAGATACGAGTTTTTCATGTCGAAACGCCGCAGTTTTGCGATAATAATATATAAGTACTATACGCACAATAATAATAATAATAATAATAATATACCAAAGCTCCATATACGTCGAGTTCACCGTGGTCGTCGCGGAGACAATAATATATTTATTGTTGTACCGAGAACAATGGCACATATACGCGTATACATTATTGACGAACATCGTCGTCGGCGGCGGCGTACGGTGTTTTTATTCTCTTCTTTCATTATTATTCCAAACGGTTTTATGAAAGGAAAAAAAACCGTATGCACATAATATACAGTACCTATCTACAGATATACATAGATATTACAGATAAACTGCTGCGGGTAGGGGGCAGTAAGCGAAAAAAATTCATAAGCCTGGTTTATATTAGAAATTATAATATGATATTAAACATTATACTTGGACTAGGTATTATACTATTATTATGCATATAAACCGTTTACACGATGACTATATTAAATAGGTACGCGCTCGTCGTGTAATATACATTTTTCGATAAACATACGACGATTATTATAATATATTATACTGTAGCAGTGCACAGCAGTTCGATGAGTTATTACTATTGGATTTACCTATTCTATAATATCAACAACAAGCCATAGTTATTATAACAATATTATATATTGTATCAAGACAGCTGTCGATAGGCATACGTGTAGCGTTTGGTGGTCGCGATGGAGAAGGTCGGCGGGGTGTGAGTAAAGTATATAGTTCACTGGAGGAGGACTTGTTTTTTATATTCGAAACGTTGATGCATAGAGGAAGCCTATTATGGGATGCTTGAAATTACTCTTGAATAATAATACTATATTATGGTTAAGACTCCAATAAGAACGTCTCAATCTTAACACCTGTTGCCCGATATATTATAATAAAAACATCCGCCTGCAGCCGAGAATGTCTGCACCGGTTATTAAAACACTGAACTATCACGAAATATGATGCGAGTATAAGTACTAGAAAACAACGTGTTTCAAAATATAGACGTCTATATATGTAGTGAATACCATACTGTAGATATAGGTACTAACAAAACGGCCAATACGGCTAAAATCGATTTTTTTTTTTTTGTCTGTTTGTAGATACTTAAATTTTATTTTTTTTCGACAACCGCGATCGATATACGATATTATACAAACAACGCGATTAATGTCGTTCGACAAACCGTGACCGCATTGTATCCGTTGTTATATTATTATTATAACGACCGCATTTGACGAAAATAATAAACAGCCTTAAAACTCATCTCCAGCAGCAGTCTGCGTGAGTTTATTGCCCACCAGTTGTCAGCGTGCATATCATACATATATATTAGTACTTTGTGCGATGTTATGAAAATGTAATTATTCGGGACGACAACGACGTCATTTCGATTGAAAAACTAACGAGCGAGTTCGTTTGTATTAATATATATATATATATATATATATATATTATAAGAGAAATCCCCAGCGTGTTTGTGTTTGTTGTTTATCGGCGACGAAATGAAGAGTGAACGCGCGCAGTTATAATAATTTAATTACATGAAGAATGTTGATTTTTTTTAAGTGTCACGAAGATTATTTGACGATGGTAATGACCGTTGAACTCGAAAGTTGTAATGGCAATCTCCAAGACACGCGTTAACCCCGTATTACAGCTATATGTAGTATGATATCGAACGTATATATGATAAAAACAATTATTATTCTCGAGTGCCATGACAATATTATATATTAATGAAATAAAGAAGTAATAAAATATAACTGACGACTGCAGGCGTATTAGTGTTGTAATGTGAAAACGTATCCGAAGAAGACTTGTCGAGAACAAAATCTATACTATTATGTTATTAGGAGGACGTCATACTCGATGCTTATGATGTTTCTATCTTACGTGTCAAGGTAGCAAGTTTGAGTTTGAGCACCAATTTTGTGTCATTAGGTCTATTGTTGGGTTGAATCGATAACAATATAAAAGTAAGAATATTATCTAGGAAGTCTCGTAAGCTTTTAATGACATTTTAATTACCGTAAAGCTTGTAATGAGAGTCTTAAAATTGAAATATTTTAAATGGTAATACAACTTACTTTAATATAAAAAAAAGTCTACGAGATACTCTAGATAACATTCTAATTTTTAAATTTGATAATAGGCCAATTTACTCTAATATTAAAGTCAACAACACAAAATTGAATTGCTGAATGCAAATTTACCATGTATAGTGTATTCGCAAGACAGAGACAACACAACAGGTAGTATGCGGGAGTGGTGTCCTCTTAAACCGTTCCGCAACGGCTTGTTTGAAAAATGAGTTCCTATTTTGTTTTGAAATCTCAGTCGATCACATTCGACGTCACAAGGACATCCAGCGAACTGTGATGACAGATGTCGCCTGCGGGTCGCGAATGGGTGTCTTAAAACGAAACTGATGATACATCACAACCGACTTATCGCCCGGTCGGTGATGTGTACGCGGAAAACACCGCGAGGTATACGCGTGGGATATGCGGAATATCTACGCACGTGTAGGCCCCTAAAATCTGGACTCTCCAATGGATATCGTAATATTGTTTTAAAATTATAAAAATGTGCAAAATATTTATCTGTACGAAAATATTGGCTCGTTTAAAAAATGTTTGTATTGCCACTGCAGCAGAGTCTTATAAACGCCATAAAGTTTTGAAAATATAGTCTTTGTGGTCTTTGACAATTCCTGCAAAGCTTGCCAAATGAAAAGGAGCATAATAATAAAATCATTATATAATTAATATTATTGCAGACCGTCGTGGCGAAAATAAACCTATACCAGGGAGCTAGTGTAAAAATCGTTTTGGATCTACTATAAGTATATCATACAATATAAAATATGCGAATAAATCGAAAACTGCGAATGTGTCCCGGGAAGAAAATAATATATACGCATACCTTACCTATTATTTCACCTTAACTACTAAGTACTAGTATACTAGGCGATACTAGGTATACGAATGTGTAGCACGGAATACTATTGGGAGACTTTAACGTTTCCAGGTCAGGAAATTCGAATAAAACGGTCGTTTTTGATGGAATCGACCGGACAAGGTCGTCGTCAGCACGTCCTCCTACGCGCGAGAAGCACTCGCGGAACGAATCTCGTTAAATCTATGTATGTATAATATATATATATATATATATATATATATAATGTATAACATAGTATTATTATATCCCGCTATTGCGTCGTCGCTCGCGTTTCACGTGTAAACGATGAGCGTGCATCATATGAATATTATACACGACGTCTTTTGGAGACGGGCGCAAACGACGTGAAAAGTGAAAGGAGGGCGGTGAGAAATATTAATATACCTAATAGTGGTAATAAAAACGATGATTCGATTTTAAAAAGCGAAACATATTTCTGGCTGAGCGATGGCGGCAGCGAAGTATAGGTTGTCGCAAGGTCGGAAGAGAGACAAAAGCTGTTATATTATTATTATTATTATATTAAAACATCCGATTACCACTACTTTTGCTGCCTAAAATCGTTTACGTACACATGCCGGTAATAACCTGAACGAAAACAATATGATTAACTCACCTTGTACAGCTTGTCCTTGTTGTACCACACGTCTTCTTCTTCTTCGACTTGAACGGGAAATCCTACTCCCGAGTCCAAGTTCAGGTCGTCCCTGGACCTGGACAGTATTCGACGTCTGGATATCATGTCGTTGGGCACTGCTAACGACGGACAACTGTATAACACAAAACGAATCGTACCAGTTAGCGATAGTATATAATATAATGTTAACAATAACAATCACAATAATAATAATAATATCATATTATATACTTTCTCGATCGGCGCACTATACGGTTAGGGTATATTGCGTAAATATACGCGCGTTTGTGTGTGGGATTAACAATGGCATCGTAATAATAATATAATATCATGGGCGTTTATTTTTCGACACAAGCGCGCCTATATATCTATATAATATTATAATATAATATATAATATTAGATAATTAATGCGCACCTTGTCGGGGGCGGGAGACACGTGCGTAAAAGCGATCTCAGCCCAGACCGAGCACACGGGCCGATCGGATCTCTCGTATACATATATAATATAATATTGTAATCTCCTCGGAGAAACGTCGTGTGTTTGATTTTCCTATATTATAAACTCGACGTATACCTATCTCTACAAAGCCGTGATCGATATTATTCGCTATTATATTATAATTTACGTACACCGATCGGTCGACAATCGCGTCGATTGTACCCATACAACTACAATCTATCAGCCGGGCATAATATACACGATATATATTAACGAGTCCAAGGCCCATTATAATATATTATGTACTATACACATAATAATATATACATATAGATCTATATAGATCCCCGTCGAATCGTGTGTATAATAATTACGCGAGAACACTGCAGAACGTTCCTTCATATTCTACCTGTATAATATATATATATATATATATATATATATAGGTACTCGCGTCATTTATATAGACGGGCATGGCAATTATTATTATTCTTGAAGATGCTCCACCGCCGTATGTGTGTTTAAGACGTATTATGTATAGTGTCGCGAAGAGTGTATAATTTATATATATATATAGGTAGTATAAATGTTTATGCATTATATATAGTAATGCAGCACGAGTAAACCCGAAGAAAAGGTCACGTTTTTGTCGCTTAAAGGACGACGTATATACGTTTTTTATTCAACAATTAAATAATAATAATAATAATCTCACGTTTTCGCGGGATTGCTCGCTCGCACGTGCATGTGTATGTGTGGTACCAAAAACAGACTCGGCGAAAGTGTGAAAACGCATCACCGTCGAATATACGCGAGTTTATAATTATTATTGTCGTTACATGTCGTTGATCACCGTACAAGAAATCGTTCACTCGTCTGTGATGCGAATGGGCGGTATCATTACGGTTTTAAGTTTGTATTTCGCCAAAAGTTTCCCCAATTATTATTTCCGCGGTATACGATTATAGCAATAACCGCACCTGACAGCGCAAATAATATGATATGCTTATGTGCTCGAAATGACCGTAATAATATATGATATATTATGTAGAGCGTAGGTACACAATAATTTAATATATCACGTATTCCTACAAAAGCTCGGCCAAGGTCAAAACGACGACCGCATCGGAGTCTTAACATTTTTGAAGGACTCCTGATAAATCGCACTCAATTATCGTTTGAGTCGATTTAAAGAAAAAAACACGAGCTGCATAATATTATAATAAAACTGTGTATTATATTATTATTATTATCAATAGGATCTACGTTAATTTCAAAACCGTTTGATGAAATCATATACAATTTATAGTAATTTCTGTTCGGGAAGTCTATATTATTTTTCTTATGCCATGGTTCGACTTTTTGCCCATCTTTTCGATACAAAAAACGGTAAGCTCGATCTCGGGTTATTTGACTCGAAATTGACGGAATCGAATGGTCGATTAACCAACGGATCACGCGTGGGTGAAGAGGCGGAATCTAAAAAATCCCTCAGCGGCGTTGCGCCCGGCTAAATCGATTACAATTATTTTATCATCTGTATAAGCACCTAATCGGCCGCCAACAATGTGGCGTCAACCGTGTTACGCCATACGTATTTGCTCGTATTTCGTTCACAATTTTTTTTCCTTAATTTTTTCCCAGCCGCGTGCGCGCCCGAGTTCGTGATTATAATTCGGTCCGTGTGAAGAAAACACTCGGCCTTACTCCCAATTGCCGAACGCTAAAATAATTATGTTATTATTATTATGTATTCTTGTATTAACAGTATATATTGTAGTGGCGGTTATTTATTTTCTCGTTCTACTCGCCGGTTTGTCCACGAAGGTCTTTGCGCAGCGACGCACCAGTTGTGTACTGCAGAAGGTTAGGAGGTTATATAAGTTACATGTTACTATTGCGTCCCGAAAAAAAAATTATTTACATGTGATTCGTTGAGAACAATATTACAGTGGACAACGTGCGTCCCAGTAACTCGAACGAGTCACCAATGTATATATACTTCCCCGCTCGTACTGGAAATACCTATTATTGTAGTGACACAGTGTTTAGTAAACTCAATTTTTCCCCTTTGGATGACCTGGTCATCCTGACCGTCGTCATTTTCATAACATTTCGAATTTTAACGATCTCATAATATATTTTATAAAATTGATTCTCCTTCTCTCCATATATAAATTCCAGTGTCCCTTTACGTTAAAAAGTACTCGTCAAAACACTCAACATATAGAAAAGCCGCAGGTACCTACTCATTCCTCAACTATATACTTAACTATCAAACCGTTTTATCGCATTACGAAAGTGGCGATTCAAGAGGACCGCTCCTCTTATACTCGAAAATATAGTGTTTTTGTTTTATTTTCTTAAATTCTTCACAAAAATATATGTGTTTAATTTTTCAATGCTCTTTTTTGTCTCTATGGATAGCACGCATATAACATGCACATATTTTACATTGGGCGTAAGCCCGTTAGGTGTATATATATATATACGGTATACCTACCTATAATGTAATAAACGATGAATAATATTATCGCGCATATTATTGTGCGGGGAAACCGTTCTCGCTACATTCAGGTATGTGTATACCTTTAGTCGAAACGCGTTCTGTAATAACGTGTATAGCCATTGTAGTATATAATATTGTTTGTCGGTGGCTATATATATATAAGATTATATTATAGGAAGAAGAGTATAATATTCATCGTCGTCTTCTCGCATTTCAGCTTGTCCACCACTACCTCCGCCGCCACCGCTTGACTTTCGAAATGACGCACAATTTTTTTTCGGTAAAAAATATATCGCGTAGAAATCGACCAGATACTCAAAAAAAAGGGGCCCCGTTCCCATATGTGCCTCCGTCAAATACAATACACAGACTGTGGCAATAATAATCGCGTGAACTACGATATAGAGCCATAGAATATTAATTCTCCCACGGGATGCGCAGCCAGCTCAACGGTGTGCGTACGAATTCGTACAAAAAACAACAATAACAACAACGTAACAAATAATAACAAATTATAACAAGCATGTATAGGCACACGCATATTATGTGTCTAAAATACGACGCTTATATAGCGTGTATGTACAGGTTGATTCGCCAAAGCATTTTTTTCTTTTAATAATTTATTTATTCCGTTTTTTATACACCATTTAAAGATAATGCCCTGTGTTGATACAAATACATTTTTTTAAATGAGATCCAACCACATTTACTATAGATTACGACGAAACCTATGATGTTCTTATTGGAAATGCTGATATATCCAAATCGAAATTCGAACGAATAGTTTTTGAGTTGTTAACTTTTTATTCTCAGGATAAATGGACCACAATATAATTGACAAAGGATATTATGGAAGATATGGAAGCTACGATGATTTTAAAATTATATAGTAGATAGTAAATATTAATCTACTAACATTTTATGTTGTATACAAATGGTCTGAGTGTATTATAAGTACTAAAGAAAATATTAAATTTATTTTATAGTTTTGTAAAACCATTTTTAAGGACTTTATTATTCTTCTTTTAAAAATCCCGAAACTACTCGTTCGAATTTGGTGAATCATCCTGTACATAAAATGTAAGACGCGCGCACGTGTGACAGTCGGGACGAAATTGCCCCGCGCGGTTCACATCGGAACAATGGCCGCGCCGTTATATGTATAAAATACATAATATTATAAGTGCGAGTTTGTGTGTGCATTCGTTTTTTGACGTATTCCGTTGACAAGTGTGTGTGTGTGTATAATATATAAACCCTCAATACACGTATATCATTATTTATGTGTATTTATTGTATATATGTATATAATATATGTGGGTATTGCGGGTATGATATTGCAAGTGCATATTTCGCTTTCCCGCCACACCCGTCGCGCGTGTTCGTGTTTCACAACGAAAGCTTCCCATGCGATTGCAGGTTCGTTGCCAACTTGTCGTAGGTACATTGTAAATATATAACAATAATAATTGTATATTATAATAATAATACCGCGTTGTTCGTATATATGACGTGTAGGCATACCATATAATATAATATAACATACTACACTGTTCGTGAACGTTTATATATATATATATATATATATATATATAGGTTTATAAACGGTATAGATATACATTATTATAGAAGATGATTGGAGCAGTGGCGGTCCGTTATAATAATTAACATGCTAGTCGCGGCCGTCGCCTATATTTTAAAACATTATATGCGATGGTGAAAAATCCACATTTTTTGCCGTGTGGTCGTATAAAACAAACAAACTCGATGCGCTCTCTAACCAAAAAATTATTGTATCTGTCGATCTCGAGTCACAACTATATATATATGCCGTATACCAGAGTAAAACGCAGAGTGGTGTGTTTATGGATTGAGTCATTAAAAATTACTATATTCGTAGTGAGATTCGTCGAGAAATCCTTGGCTGAGTATAATATAGCCAATGCTGTCGATGATGTATGGTTCCTGAATGCCGCGTTAAGGAAAAAAAAAGAAGTTAGTATAGTATAGAAATATATAGAATAAATACATAATAATATAGCTTTGCTAATCACTGCGCCGACGACGACACTCGCGCGTCCGTGACCGATGGCTATTTTATAATAAACGTATTTTCATTTTATTCGAAAAAAAAACACACACACATTCCTAATAAGCGATATAGGTATAAATGAGCGTTCCATCAAATATATATATATTTCAAGCTATGTTGTATATAGGTAATATACGCCGCGAGTGTGTGCGTCACTAATTTTTTTTAAATATTTATTTCCGAGACATTACGCGCGCCCTGCCGCCAAATGGCGAATTAACGGTTCGGAAAAATTTTGTTCGTACTCGACTGCAGCTGCGGACGAGAGACGGAGAGGAGGAGAGCTGAAGACTACAAGGGTTACCATTTATAGAACTCGCGAGTGTAGGACGACGACGACGATCGGCGTGGGACGAATTACAGCACATCGCATAATATAATATACACGCACATCGTACATTTTATAATATAATATGTATATACGTCTCTAGTGGGCCGGACGACGGTTAAACCGTACGGCGGCGACGGCAGCGGCGGTCGGGCGTCGGACATTTCTCGAATGCATAATGCATTTTTACGCGGCCGTTTTTTCGGAACACTGGCGGCGACAACGACACGATATTGTATAGTTATTATTATATCCTTTCGAGGGGCATTGTTCGATTGTTGTCGTCCGGTCAGCAGCGCGCGTTTTCGAATCGAACGCGACCACCGCCGGACGACTCTTCAGAGTCGTAAAAACCATTGTCACGACGACGATATATTTTAAAATAATAATATTGTAACGTCGTCGTGTGCGCATACCGAATACCGAAAACCGGGTATACGGGCGCGTCTACGGGGAAGATACTATGTGTGTCTATATTCTGAGATATTTCGATTCGCTCATTACTATTATTGTGCAGCGTTTTCTGTATATAAACTGTGCAACGACCGCAGCAGCCCACCTGCAGCAGGTCTCTGATGGCGCCAGTCGAGTTTCGTTGTTTGCCGCGGTCAACGCTGTTTATATCCGAATATGCCGTTATTTAATATATAATATTATTATATAGGCGCGTTTCGTACGGAATCGAAACCCGTCGTTGTCGCCCACCCGTGTAGCGTCAATCGTTGGATTATTATTATTTTTATATGGTATATTAACGCGCGTCCTCATCATAATAATATTATTTTGATCCTACGCGATTTTTCGCAGCCGGTTGAACGCACTCGCGATGCCAAACACACATATCACTGTACAACACGATAATAATAATACCGACACGGCGTTGCGGGTGTCGCGGACTGCAGTAGGCGCCGCCCGTAGTTGTACGGATTTGATTATTTTTATAAATCGGTACGATGCTTATAAACATACGCACACGGCGCACAGACATCGATTTCGATTGCGCCCGGAAAACGACTACCTGCGGCTTCGGTCCGTTCCATAATAGGCCGCGGTGGTCGGGGTTTTTCAACGAGCGGAAACGTGTCGCGGTGCTAAGCGTCCGATGCGATGGCTCTCCGCTGTGCAGAAAACTGTACGTATATAGAGAACCTTGAATTCGGAAATCTCGCGCGCGTGGGCCGCTCCAAAATAATATGTCAATGTCGGGAAAGCGACGCGTGTTATACGAGGTTTTGCAACTTCCCGGACAGAATAGAATAATGACAAAATGCCGTAATAAATATTTTTAGACTGTGTTCTCGGTCGTCGTGGGCTGTTGTAACCATACGCTCAGTCGCATATTATTATAATATTATTACACCCATTTTATAATAAATGGTCGTAAAAGTCCTCCTCGGTCTGCGGCAACGCCGTACGCGCGCATCTGCAAGTGTGCAGTGTTCTGTCTGATTAAAAACGAATCGACAAATCTCTCGCGAGTAGTTTTTTCCTGCAATTACGTCATATTTTGTCAGCGCACTTCACACGCCTATACCTAAAATTCCGCACAAGTAAACAAATAATTTTTCGAATACAGTACTACATTTACAATGATACGCAGTATATCCATATTATATTATATATGCGCATATATCATATATATATATGGCGTATGTCCAAACGGAAAATGATGGTATTAGCTACTTAAAAAGTTAAATCTAAATTAACATGCCTGCATTTCTACTGCAGCTGGTGTGAAACAATGCGGAATTATATAAAACGCTTTTCTAAAAAAATGTTTAGTTATTGATTAAAGTATTCGAAAGTAGTGAAATCACTATATGTAACGCTGGTATGGTAATTAAGAAAAATAATTAACTTTTTTTTAACAAAGTTAAGTTAAATACTTTTCTATACATATTAACTTTAAACCTTAATAGTTAAAAATATCTTGTCTAGTAACTATTATAACTTATAACTCAACGTATACTATATAGCGTCGATTTAACTAATTCAGCTTAATTTCTTTTATTAACTTGCCCACCATTTTCGTACAGAAAATCGGAACTTACCTATAACCTAACCTGTATATACTGCGATGAAATATTAGTAAAATCGATCCGTCCGACAGACTAATATTATTATACTCACGACACGCGGCATAATCGTAACACGATGATTCCACGAGACATTGGTCCGGAGATTTTCTCACTGCGATTTATATTTCATCTTACACGCACACTATCTAAGCATATCATAGTAGGTATTTTACAGTCAAAGGGTGCTCAGTGCCCTGATAATAATTTATAATCCGAGCAGTATCTCGAAAACTTAATAATATATTTTAGCACCACCGACAAGTGACAACGATAGCGACGACTTCAATAATATTCAAAAACGTAAATAACGATTTAATAAATTGAAAAAAATAGTCGCGTCGGAGACGATAAAGCCCCACACAACGACGCATACGTATAAGATTCAGTTCCGAAGCTAAGGCGCCCGTATCACTGTTTTTATTACAATGTGACAAAAATGGCATATTATTCTCAAAACGACTGTTTATTCTCATACAACGATCGTAATAATAATTCGACTCCAGGTTTTTGACTAAAACCAACTCGACGATCGAATCAATATCATTCGGAGTTTGAAAACATTTAAACACCCATTATGCATTATATTTATATATTACTCGGCAGCTATTTTTGGTCTATAATTTTTGTGAAACAACACCGTTAAAAACATTTTGGCTTTACGATATAAATCCAGAATTTACGATCTTCGTATAGGCACTAATTTAATCCTAAATTTCATTGGAACCACGTGTGATTGATCAACTTCCGAGAGATAAATATATATTATACTATATGCAAGCGTCGTATATATATATATATAATACGAGATACCAAGTTTTGGTTTAATCCAAGGAACAGTTTCTAAAAAATAAAAACTGGTTTGCAGCGTGACTCGCGACAGTTGTTTTACATAATATCGATAACTACCTATACCGACGTTTTAGTACGCATAGATGTATGTTTACCGTGCGTGTAAGAGGTTTCTAAAGTAAAAAGTCCCAGCAGAGTTTATACAAATATAAACATTTAGATTATTTATGATTAAAAGTCAGCGGATTTGGAATATTGTTCGGTTACGTATTGAAATATTGAACGGAGAAAGTACAATGCATTGCAGTCGAGTTTTCAAACAAAAGCACACGGAACGTAAAAGCAATATATTTAATACAATATATATTATTATTATTGTAATATGTGCACCGTATACGTTCGATTAAAAAACAAACGACGCTCTCGAGACGAATGATATCTCAAAAAGCTCCATAGAGGAGGAGGCACGCTGTATTAACGCAAATTAAAAACTATACGCTCGCTGCTCATCAACAGATATATAATTCGATTTTCGAGAAAATCGAATAAAGTCATTTAACAGTGCGGGCCCGAGGCGACGACGAACGGCAAAATATTATTGCAACGGTTTTCACCGTCAGCACTCGTTCGTCAAATCCCGAGCGGAAGAGAAAGTCGAAAGCTATAATATTATATATGTACTCTGCGATACGCACTCGTATTCTATATAAATTATAAATACATAATATATATATACGCGCGCGCGCGCGTGTGTATAAATAAAAATAATAATATGTTGAACGCGACAATAAATTCTTAAATATAATATGTACCTATATACAGGACGACTATCCAGCATGCTCAAGGTTTTAGAGTTTTTGTACATATAAAGACCATATTTTAAAATATATAGATTTTCTATTTAATTTAAATTGAGTGACCAATAGCCATACGAAATTCTATTTTTTATACATCTTTGTCAGAACGAGTATATAGTTTCTGAGGTATTAAACTTTATATAATATGATGTATACTATATGCCAAGCTACTACGAGAATAACATTATCGATTTACAGTAAAAAAGAGAGGTTCTCTTGAAAAAAAGAAGTTTGTAACGCCATACTACGACACTCCTATAATTAAAAGTACAAGATACCTAAGTATTTGAAAATATACGGTCTTTGAGAATAGATAATGGTGCTTAAAAATCACAATTTAAACAAGTATCCGTATTAAAGGATAAAACAGAAGCGAGTAGCACACGATTGACGAATAATCGCCCAGCAGTGAGCAGTTCTAGTATCTATACGTTATATAATATACGGTGCGCGTATACAATCGAACCATCGAGGGCAATAATCGTCAAGAAAAAAAAATACAATTAATATTTTGCCGCACAGGGAAAAAAAATTGCTTGATAATAATAAAAACGTCTCGTTATTTCAATATAATATAATATAATATGTACGAACCGGATGACTCGCAGTTTTTCACCGGACGAATTTCCCGATGACTCTACGCGCGTATGCGCACACATAGCTGATTATAATATTATTCACGACAGATTTCCGCGCATGTAATTCGGTTTTCCGACCTCTTCCCTTATCCAAACACACCGCAACACATGTGCAGTCGTGTTCGCGGAACGTGCGTGAACCACGTTTTTTACCCATTGGACAACCTTGACTCGATTAGCACACGGTCTTTTTTTTCCCCATTCGCGTCTTGTTTGCGTTCTTAACAAGACCGTCAGATGCTCTTTTTCTAATCGATACGTATTTTGTACACATCTTTCTTTCCACTGCACGCACACACTATCGGTTTTTTCTCGTCATTCCTTTCGTCGCGTATATCGCTTTTTAAACGATCCGTCAGTCCATACGCGTTCGCGAAAACGACAATGAGCCCGGTAATGAGAAGACGACGACGACGACGACGTATACCGTCAAACCAGCATTTTTATTGTTATGCGTGCACGTCCGTTTATATAAATAGATACCTACTGTATAGTGGCAGCGTTCGTGGTTTGCCCTTCGTCCTGGGGTACGATGACCACACGCCACAATGATGTCAAATATCATAATATCTTTTTTCTACACGTGAAAATAGTATAGGTACACCTAATCTATATATATATATATCATTAAAATATTATTACGACGTGCGTACTACATAATTATGTAAGTACTTGTTTAGGTACCTGTACATTAAAATAATAAAAAGGTCTAAGGAGGGAAGGAGCTGACAACCCCTCCCCCTTATATACGTCCCTGGAGTAAATATAAATGTAAATGTGAAAAAGTTCGTGAAAATATAGAATCGAGTGAAGTTAAGTGAACACAAGGTCATAAAGTTAGAAATTAATATTTAATAAAATAATAATAAATTTAATTCACTGAGTTTAAAGCAATATGGCAAAAATATTAACCTTAATCTGTTTAAAAAAACTTCATCAACTTTTAAAATTACTACGTGGATTTCCGAAAAAATCATTTTATTCCTATATAAATCTATATGCAAATGTTAATTTATCAAGAAATATCGCAGAAAATTGTATAATTATTAGTTACCTATTACAATTATTACGTCATTATATTATTTTTATTTAAAATCGTGTTTTAAACAATTTTTAATATTAACTTTTTTAAGAGTTATTTTTTAATAAACTGAAAAAAGAAAAATTATATCAACACTCAATTAAACTATAGTTTAGTTCTTAAGTTAATTAGAAAATTAACTAACTATAGTAAAGCTAAAAGTTAAAAACTATTTTTTTACTTTCTAACTTTGCTAACTTGCATAATATAAAATGTGACATTGTCGAAGATATGTCATCGCCGTCGTCGTCGGATTGTGCAGTGAGAAAATAATTTAATGTATAGGTACGTGCGTACACCATCATGCGCCAGACGACGTTTTATCATCTACTGCAGCTCTGAATAATAATTAATCGCGTTCGTGCGCAATACGGTATGCCATGCTGCAATGTCACTTTTACGTACATATATCATATTATTATTATATCCGCGCGTATATAAATGTTCATTGTGTAGTATTATACGCGGCGATTGTTTTCGGGGTTTTGTGCGCGAGTGTGGGAACGGAGGACATGTCGCGTTCACGATTCACGTATCGTGGCCGAACAGCGCCATGTGTACAATACACCATATATACCATATGGGTACGCCTGAGCAATAAGTACGTGATTCGGGACCCGAGAAGTGACTGTGATCGGAATATAATATCGAACCGGAAAGTTTACCGTAATGTATATATAATGCCTTTCGCATGTCACTGCTGCGCCAGAGGTATCTCTCTCCGGCAAGTAAGTATTGGGTATAAGATATTTTAATGTGTATGTGTGTGTGTGTGTGTGTGTGTAAACACTGCTGCTGGACGGGCTGTGCATTTCAAAACCAAAACGTTTATTAGGCGTACAACGTGTTTGTATATGTGCGGTACAGTATCCATGACTATAATAATACGGCGGTATAGCTAAAAGCTGCTTTCTATATATATATATATAAACGATCGCGCGTATATTGTCTATCCGCAAGCTATTAGAACGACTTCCGTTTTCTATACACAATTATAATATTAAACTGCAACTGCACTGCACCGCGATTACAGCCGACGCCAAAATAATAATGTTTCCTGCGTCAATATGCCGCCGCCCGGGCCGGCGAAATCGATCGGAATGCATTTATTATACCTATCACTATTAATATATAATATAGGCACTATTAGGCGGTACACCTATAATATACGTCTGACGAACGGATACGAAAACGTGAAGACCGAAGGACGTCTAGTCACTTAGTTGACTGCACACGAATATATCGTCGTCTGATATTATTATCGAAAACGATGGCACTTTTAACACGACATGGGGGGGGGGGGCATGACATTAGACAATTATTTATGTTGCCGGTGACTTTTCTTATTTTTTACACGTCAAAAACCATATAAAAACAATTTCAATCCGACCTCATTGCCATTATTTTCCATGTAATTATGTTTAGCCAATTACTTTACTGTATACGTATAATGCGCGTCGTTGAACTATAATACACAACCAATCCTCGGTAATAATAATAATAGCGTAATAATCAATGCCGATCACTTGACGTTGTACTTGAAATTAGCTCAATAATAATTGACTAGTCGCGACCAGCGTGTCCAACTCAATGTTTTTAGTTACCTTGATGCGAGTTATATAATTTATTAAATAATTTAGTTTGAACAAATATAGGTAGTGTTATTCATATATACGCTACGGCAATGCATTGTGATCTCTAATCATCGTTAAAAGCTCCACACGAGTATTATAGTAAGTATGATTGTTAAGTTTCTTCAATAATACTATGCAGCAGTGTTCAAAAGTAATTCATATCATGCGATATTACCAAAACTCAAATATACAAATTGTTAGGTATGGTTTGAGAAAAAATTGTTCTGTGAATTCTAATGTATAGTCAACATAGGTGCTATCATTAGTCATTAGGTAGGTTAAACCTTTAAACATGTGAATAGTACAATTATATCTCTTTCGGGTCTTTAAAATATTTATTAACAATTTATAAATTCAATAATAAAAATAAATTAATGTATATATAGTTTATATTTATAATCTTGAAATAATAATCAATTTTTAAACAACCCAATTACCTATACATATATATATTACCATCTTGTAAAATTGCGTTTAGATGCGTATTATGTACTATTCTCGGGTTAAAAAAAAAATGTAACGATTAATTAACTTTTAGAGACGATAATAATGATATTAGTGTATATAAAAGTGTGTATATACATAAAGGTAATTTATTACAGCGTTCAAGAACACGTTTTACTTGCCCCTTACTATAGCTACCACTTTTATGCCACTTGCGTTAAAACACTTCGGTTCGATGCGATTAATAGGTGTATACAAACAATATTCAGACAAATCATTATAATTTATTTCCAACAATTCAACGTTCGGCAGACGAAATATGCATTGTACCTGCAGTACATAATATTTGAACGGTACTATACACTGCGAGTGTGTGCATTTGGCCTGGAATACGCGATTGAACTCGGATAGTCGGACGGGTGTCACGATAATAATAATATAATATTATGTTGATGATTGTGTGTAAAAATACGATTAGGTCCGCCTTAATTGCGTTTTAAACGCTGTTTTGTTATAACCGAATTGAATGTTTAATAGTATGCGAAATGTTTTGATCGGTAGACAAAACGCACGCCGAGATGTGCACTACGGGAGATCATATTGTGCCTAAATCTTAATGTAATAAATCCCCGGCAACGTATTCAGGTATACGGGTTCGCGAGTTCAACACTCGGCGCGAGGTGTTGTCTGGGAAATAATTGTTAAATCCAACGAGAAAAATGTTCAAAAATAAAATAATAATATGTCGTACGCTTGTTATTTGTTCGTTTATTATTATTTGTTTGTTTTTGTGTTTTTGGAAAGCCACCACGCACGGCCACATAGTTATTGTGTAAACCTAGAACTGTGGTGCAGCTGTCATTATATCATTTTTGTATTTGGTGTATATACCTACACACTACAGTCCGGTCAATAAAAGTAAGAATACGAGCCTTGAGGCGTTGATTAAGTTATATACTCAACCAACTGTACGGTAACACTGTGGCAGTTACGTTCACTATATGTACGAGAATAATCGAAAAAAATAAAACCACTGGTTTTCTTCTCTGAGTAATAATAACATAAATAAGTTTAAAACGTAAACCCATAAATTACACCGTGCCATGTTAATTGCATCATAAATATTATATTCAACGTTCAAACAGTTAATCTCACCACCAGATTTACCTAATCCGATAACAAATATTGATTTATTCAATATGTTACTATCACTCTTTCCATTTGACTATTATTAATAACAATAGTATGAAAAGTTACTAAATACTATTTAATCTAGTTTTATGTAATATTACTCAAAAAGTAATATTATGACTCTTTTGTATTATGTGGAACTCGGGAAACCGCAGCCCGTGCATGCAGCGTGTGAAGATTTATGTACTAAATGTAAAAACTTTGTAATCGCGACAACAATGTTACTTTAATAAAAACGTAATCACATAACCTAATACTGATGAAAAATTAGAAATCCGTTGAAAAATTAGTTCCCACAGTAAAGAATTTACAATTTACAACCCTCGTAATACGGCGACGGTATTATTAATAATTAAGTTATTGCTATAAAATCCAATTTGGATAGAAATTAATTAAATATGATATTTTGATACGCTACCCACGTAGATATTGCTAGTATATAGGATGTTTCGAGTTGTTGAATGGAATATTTTTGAAAATTAATTCGATTTCCCAGATGGATTAAAGGCCGCAACAGTAAATACCAAATAGTACCCATCGAAAAGAGCTGCGCAATTTTAAGACAATCTCACTGAAATAATAATAATTATGAAATATAATTACGCGCAACTGAGATAAAAAAAATAGGATCCCTTGCATATAATTTTTTTAATCATAGAAAAAAAAACTTTGTCGAGATGGGGCTCTAATCATCCATTCATCCCTATCGCACTATAACGACCGCTAAAAACAATAATGAAATAATATGCTATTTTGTATACGATCAATTACAGTATATTTATCGTTATGCGAACTCACCGATTGGATAATGTTATTAACGTTCTAAGATCCGTTGGACTGTGCGCTAGCTGGTGTGTAGCCGAATTCCAAATGCGTGTTTCTCTGTTTTGGGCGGTTTTTCGCCTCAAAAAAATTTTACTATCAAAACGAACGCGAAAAAAAAAAATCTAAAACGCGCGGCGGTTATTACAACGATAATTTTACAGAGCGTGCGGCGAAAATAATATTTTTTTACTCGATGACTTAATTATTATTATTGCACGAAACACACGTGGGTAAAATAAATAACGCGGGCGGCGGATACGACGGCTTTCGGCGGCGGCGGCGGCGGCGGCGGCGACGACCGGAGAGAGCTGCGAACGCGACTGCACGGGATGGCACGACCACCACTTCTGAATATTATTCTGATCGGCGGCGGCAGGCGGCCAATGTATTACACTCTTACACAACTTTCCTACGTAGCGCCATCAGCTGCTGCGGCGGCGGCGACGTGCCCGCGACCACCGTCACCGCCACTGCTCCCCCCCCCCCCATCACGGCGCGACGGCAAAATATCTAAAAAAAATAAATGGCCATACGTTCGCGTATTACGATAATAACAATATTATTATTATTATTATTATTATATATTATATATACCTACCACAACGCGCGTCGTTCACAATTTATTTTTCTCGTCCGTTGTCACGCGTGTTTGGTTGTCTACTCGGAACGCCGCGGGATTGGCGGGCGAAAAAAATAACGAAAACGATACGGTTCGTCTTCGTAATAATTTATTGTGACGCGACGATATTACAGCGATCATAGAGCGTGCGTATAATTTTATCTGACCTAACCACTGACCACTAACCACCCTCATGCACCGGTCACGCCATCATAGAGATTTCATCACAAAAGATACCCTCCGATCAGTCCAATCTTTCTTGGTTCATTGTTGGCGATGGCGGCGCGTCGAAGCTTGGTTTTTATAACACTGAGTTTAATCATGACTTAAAACAATAATTTAACATTTTCAGAAATTTTGGGTTTTTTAGAATGTCCGGTGGTAATGCACATTATTAAAAACGGAAATGATGGTGTATATACTATGTACTATATAGTTGCCGTTATTTAAAAAAAGAAATAGATACTCTACTGTTCGACAGTATTTCACAAATATTACCGATTTCCCTATCGTTTGCACATTGCACAGTATATATTTATATATTATTATGACCATTATTATTATTATTATTGCGTTCTCACGGCTGAAATTTAACAATAAATTACATTTTTCCATCCGACACTCGTTTGAACGAGTTATAAAACAATTATTATGCGCGTAGCGTGGAATTTCGACAACAGCAAGCAATAAGTAACTAAAAGAAATTCGTACAATATTGCAGTTTCACAACAATCCAATCATACTGTTATAAGGAATTATATTTTTGATTTAAACTACTAAAAAATTGTTGATATAAACACTATACGTCAGACATTATACGAATATTATAATTTAAAATATCATATATTATTATAATGTACTAATTTATTTATAAATACTTTTCATTAATTCATTACAACAGTAATTTATTCGTGTTAAAAATTTATGAAAAGCATAAACGATTGTAAGTCAATACTGACCAACTGATGTTTAAAACATTTAAACAATTCATTATAAATCGTATGGTTTACTCAAATTATTGAACAATAATAAAATATAAAAATTGTAAAAAAAAATTACGCTCGTGATGCATTTATTTATTTGATATTAATATTAATTATTTCACCGGGAATAGTTAACTATTATAAATCTATAACCATATATGTAATACTCAATTAAGAAAATTTAAATGTTTTTTTTTTTTTTATTCAAATTCAAACTGAGAAATTATGACATGTTAAAATACCTTAAGACGAGTAAACCTATATTATACTTTCGTGCTTTCATAGTATAAATTTAAGCCACGGATGACAATCGATTAAATAATTATAAGAAATTATCTTTTATAAGTATTATTATCTTTCGCGGTTAAAATTCCCATCAATAAACACGTAGCATTGTTTTATTTAATAAGTTTTTCTCAATTGCTATTTGATTAAACGGCAGAGCTTCCAATGGCACCAATCAAATTTCAAATTATACACCTCGCGATATCGTGGCTTCCTCTGATGCGACTACTAATATATTTTTATATGCACACATAATTTCACCAGAAACAAATTATCAGGACAATATTTAAATAAACATTAACCATTTCAAATATGCACCCGCTCTGCTGTACAGTGGGTGTCAAATGGAGTCCATGTTATGAATTTGTTAAATTTGAATTCAATGATAATATAAAATCATTTGTATACGAAAAACGATTCTGAGCGAAGACAGTCTATCTACATAAATAAATGTATTTTATATTATTGCTATTAAAATAATTAATTTTACAATTAATATAACACAGTGGGTTGAATTAATTTTTGCAGAAAGCATTTCATTAGAAAATTTAATTGAGTGTATAAAATATAATAATATACTTACTTTAAAAGTTTTAAGTACCTACAAAAAATGTTTTTAAATTACAACAAAATAAATAAAATCATTTTTCTTTATTTAAAAGTATCTAATTTCATCTAAATTTTAACTTAAAATGTGTATAAAAAATCATAATTTTAATATATTTTTTTTTTTTTTTTTTTTGATTTTCTGGTTATATTATAAAATATTTACGAAAAACCTTGTTTGAAATTTTCAATCCTTTGTAATAAAAACTGAACATTTTATAAATTCTTAACTACAAAACAATTTGTAAATGTTGGATGATAAATTTCGATCAAAATTTGAAGTTTAAATGTTTATAAAAAAAAAATTGTGTCAATGTATTTTTATTATTTTTAATCAGCATTTTTAACAATTTATGGAGAATCTTGTATTACATTTTCAAAAACTTTGATTTAACAAATTTTTTTTATCGATATTTAAATGAAAAAAATTTGAAAAAACCAAAAATTTCTTAGGCCAACAATTAGCTCAAAAATTATCAAAAAATTTTAAAAAAATTTTGGTGTATAGAAAATCATAATCTAAATATTTAGTAAAATTTCCAAATGTTTACAGTTATTCCTTTTTTGAATTACATCAAAATAAAGAAAATGGTTCCCGGAAAAAAACTGGTGAATATCCAATGACTAATTTCAAACGCTCATAAAAAATTACTCTGATTTTCCGGTATTTTTTTTTTTTTTAGAAAGGTAAAAAGCTTATAGAGATTCTTGTGTCGAATTTTCAAAGCTTAGATTTAAATAGAAAATTTTTTATGAATTTCCTAATAAAAAAAAACTGCAAAATTTCGTGATTTTTACGTATTTTCTCTAAATTTTAATTTTAGATACTTATACAAAACTATTAAAGACTTACGCTCAACTATTTTTTTAATTTTCACTCACAAAAAATTATGACGAACATTGCATTATATTTTTAAGTTTTTTGACCGATTGAAAAAAATTTTATCGGAAATAATAAAAAAAAAATAAAAAATCCTAAAAATTGATTATGCCTATAAATAGCTTTAAAAAAGTCAAAATTTTATGAAACATTTATAGTTTATAAAAATTGTTTATATAAACATTCAGTGAAATGTTCATGTATCAACGGTCATTATTTATTTTGCAACACCAAAAATCAAAATTTATTTTCTCAAAAATTTGCTTTGCGAAAAAATTTTCCTTAATTTTTTTTCCCCTACGCGTTTAAAAACTATTCAGAATTTTTTACTTTTGACCCTCCCAAATTATCAACTAGATTCATTTTTCTATCAGAAAAGATACCAATGAAGAAAATCCGAGCACTTTTATTGGCCTAAAACGTGATGACAGGCACAAAAAAAAAAACCACACAACATTGTAAAATTAATACATTCCTTGCTCCGCTCAGAATCTAAAACCAAAATGCCGAACACTCTTGAATATATTATTATTATATATGATACGCTAAATATTGTTGATTACATATTATGCAATAGTTCGAATAAATACAAAATATGCAGTGTGTAGGCTGTACTCCGTAGTCCGTTTACTCTCAAGAGTCAAGACTGAAGAATTCGTCACGGTCGATAAATACGTACATTAAATTGTGATTTGTTTAGTGCCTATAATATGCATGTACCTATATAGTTACTTTGTGTATACACAGAGTGTGTGTGTGTGTGTGTGTGCGCACAAAAAGCTGTTATGAACATTATTGTTAATCGCCTAGTCGTAAATTATGTTTAAAATTTAATTGTAAAAATCTTCATCCTTGTGAGAATAAAACAACGATTTTGTCAACAAACCCATAAAACACACACTTTAAATCCTATACTATGATATATACGTCTAAACGGCAATTTTAAACACAATTAAGCAACTCAGAATAATAATTATGCTAATATATTATATAAATTAGTGGACAGCATAATGATATATTTTACAAGAGAGCAAAAATATCCGATTTTGTCTCGCGAGCCGCCGACCTTCGGCATGCATATTAAAATCCAATGGAATTAATACGATATTAATATATTATTTCAAGCGGATTTCGCAGTTTCAAAATCGTTGTTAAAATATTGTAGTCGTATTATCATGTCCTCGTCATTTAGACGGTCGGTCAGGTCTTATACGATTGGTCTTATCGGCCAATATTCCTGTATAACCCTGACAACGGCTATTAATGAATATACCTGTCACGCAAAAAGACATACAAATATATAATAATTATACGACACTGCAGCAGTGAACTATAGATCGTTTGATGTGTCAAATGCGTCAAACACTTGTATGTATCTATATGAATGGTTTATTATTAATAACACGCGTCTTTATTTGGACGAGTCGTTTGGTTGAAATTCAAAATGTGCAGTTAATACAAATACATAACGCTACACTTTATGAACAATATGTAATAATAATAATACTAATAATGATATTGTATGGCAAACGTAATGAATATTTTCCAATGACGTCATACTTCACAGAGTACAAAACTAAAACAAACTATAGTATTTTTGCACACTTCAAAATATCAAATTTTAGACGATAATATGGTATTCGTGCAAACGTTTTCTATATTTAGCACACTGTATTATATACGATGTGATCGAATCACATGCATAAAAACAATAATAGTATATACTCTTTGAACTTGCATAACTCCATTTGTTTTCAGTCAGCTCGCATATATATAATCAAACGCACGACTATCGCATATTATAATGTCACATATGAGCAATTTAATGCTATCTCTTATAGCGAAATGTCCAGAACGACGAAGAATAAAAAAAATCCGGTTTATAAAACCAATATATTCATTTTCCCGTACAGAATCTAAATCTAAAACCACATGAAATAATACACAATTTAACTATATATTATATTATGTATTTATGTATAGGTAATGTATATATAAATATATTATTATACTATAGATGTATTTTCGCGTGGTTTATTATTTTAAAAAAACAAGTTTGACCAACAATAATTGTGTAATAAGTTTAAGTGACGTCTACTGCAGTATTATTGCTTATATTATGTGAAACAAATACAATAATAATATTTTATATAATACGACGAATATCGTAAGAGTAAAAAGAATCAGACTCAGCGTTTAAGTCTTTTATCGTAATGATAATACTAAACTATTTTACATTATAATAATAATATGTTAATATGTTGTACGTGGCATTTATAATAAAAATAATATATCGATATATTAGCTATGGTTTTGACACTTCAAATTTCAAATATATTTGGATAATTATATAGAACTTGATAAATAAATAAATAGCAAATCACGGATAAACAATAAAAAAAAATCTATGTTTGTTTAAATTAGTTGACTGATTATAGAATAATATGGATCAACAAAATACAAAATATGTAGAAGTTCTGAGTTGTGTAATAAGTATAATAATTTTCAACCGATAAAAACTATAAAATTAATTAATGCCCGGTTTTTCAATCATTCAGTTATTCCTCAAATAACTATTCGTTGAATAAACTTATTCGGTAAATACACTTCCGAATAAAACAAAAAATATTGATAAGTATTTTTCAATCCAAATTTATCTTCTGAATAGTTATTCAGAGAATAAAATTAATCAAAATAATAAAAGTTAGGTGTCTAATATTATATTATAAAATATTAATTTATTCGTTAAACAACCTCTTATTCGGTAGAAAAAGTACCGAATAACTTATTTGTGATTTATTCATCCAATAAAACTTATTCCTACATTGAAAAACCGGGCCTAAACAAAATAGATATTTTATATTATTATTAATAATAATTAGAAGTAATCAGTTATCAAGCAGAACTTTATTATGATCCGTGACACCTGTAGTCTATTTGTCATTTATATTTTATACGATCGACTGACGACTTTGCAAAAAATATTTTTTGTTGCTAACTGCCCCCCTGACATAGTGACATTGATTTGGATATACCGGGACATGGGTTATGTTATTTTTTCAATAATATTTAGGTTATCTATATATTATCTCATGTATTGTTTTCATTTTAAAATTAAGATACCATTAATTATTATTGACTATAGCCCGCGGTTTCGAATTTCCAATTATTATACTTATTATTTTTCATTCTACTTCTGTTTGCATAACTGGGGTGGTAGATAATATGATTATTAAAAATACATTAGCCAAAAGTCGGCTACGACCTTCACATTATAGCCTGCCGCCGTTTCCGAACAGTAGGTCACACTTATATGATTGTATAATTTATATATATATATTATCGCAACGATAGCATGATATAATATTTGTAGTTTTCAAAAATCGATTTGCTCTTCGGTTTCAGTGCGATCAATGACGCGGATGACACGCACACGACGAGCTCTATAATTTAATATACTTACTCGTACGCGTATTATACGGCTGCTGCGGCAGACGTAATGAGGAGAAGAAAATTGTATTTAAACGATCAATAGTCGCATAAATCTTCGATTCATCGGCCATTTTTGTCGGTCGAATACAATACTTACGATACGCGTATAAACACATACGAGAACCACGCGAGTGTATATTATAATAATATATGGTGTTATTTAAAACGACGGTACACATATTATGTACTTGGTACACAAACACACTCGCGATCGTAATATACGCATTTTATACGACGTGTAAATGAACGATATATTACGCTAATAATGTATACGCCGCGGTCACATAGTCCGTAAACAATAATATATATTATTTTATATGCGCATGCTTCTGCTGTTGCTGCAATCACCTCGCGTGTATGAAATACTTGCATACAGGGCGTTCGTCTTTGTATAATATTATATTATTTTTGTATTTTTCTATAGCCGTCTTCTAGAAATTCTAGGCCGCAAGATTTCGATTTTTCGACAAAATCGCCGGGGTAAAACGAAATGCCGCAGCGGTGTTCATCGCGTGTTAACGAATAAGCCACTCTTTACAATATTATATTTTCGTGACAAAAAAAAAAAAAAACATATATGTTTTCCTCGGCTTTCGGCACCACATACAACCAATATTTAAAAAAAAAATGTTGTACTTTTTATAAGATACGAGCAAAAAGATAAAAGAAAAAGATTCACATTATATCGGAGTGAGACGAGGGAGTGTATAAAATGAACCACCATAGGTATATTGTGAAAATCAAAAATTTTTAAATGCAAATATCTTATTCAATAATCATAATATTATGTTGACGGAGAAACACGAAAAATACCATTATATATTAGGTTTTATATTTATTACTGTAAATACGTGTAGGTACCTATTATTATATTATAATTTATACTCAAAAATAATATGAATAGAAATTGGAATTCTCAGGTCCAAGCCTTTCCAATACTTCTAAAATAAAGATAGGTATAGGTAGTAGGTATACTGGAGTAGGTAGTATTATAACTGTGCATATAGAATAATATTATTATTATCGACACTATGGAAACAATAATATCACCATATGGTCACTGTGGAAATTCTAACGCTGAAAATTCAAAAATCCACACTTCAAAATTTGTCACCCGGGAAACTGTTGACTTTGTGTCTCCCTCCCTCTTCTAGCCTAACGGATTACTGCTGGTAGAAAATAATTTAAATTATGATGAACAATTTTTAATACTGCACATGGTGTGGATAATAGGTACACAGATTGATGCGAGAATAATTAATATAGTTTGGAAAATAAAATCTTCTGATTATGGACTACTGTATAAAATCTCTTTTTAAGATACACGAAAATTAAAAACAAAATTGTAATAATATACATTATTCGTGGCGGTGGACACTGCAACACACGGACATGTCCCTTCCCCTAAACACTTTAGAATTTCGAAACCAAACTTTTTCCTCGTTCGTTTATTCCGTGTTTAAAATCTCGTAAATTGTGCTAAATCCGTTCCCGAGATATGTCAAACTTTAAATGTGACAGGGTAGTGGGGACTGCCTAGCCCACCCATCACGGAATTTCAAAACTAAAAACTTACGACATTCGTCTGCTGTGCTTCGTTAATCGGTCCGTGCTTTTGACCCCGCGGTCGTTTGTGCTGTATATATCTGCTGCACGACTCGTGCGTGAAAAAAAGATGAATTGTTTTTTTTCGTTTTTCGTCAATTATTCAGCCATCACGTTCGCGGCAACACAATAATAATAATATCATCTACACACGAGTTATAACCGGACGAGTGATTAAAACCATATGCATACTCGTGTGACTGCCGACAGTGTGAGTATAAAACACGAATTAGTAAAGCTATAATAGCTGGTACTGTATGGACTGCACAATACTCTAGGTCAGCTACGACCTACCTTCTACGTTATTACTGCAGCAAAAACAAAAAAAAGTATTATTTGGTCGAATATTGTACACAATCTAAAATATGCACGTGTATTATAATATGCGAGAACACGTCAACTAAATTTCAGTAGTGCAGAATATACAAGCCTGCTGCATGATTTGTAATAAACTGCTATTATCGCCATCGAATGTTTTTGAAGTGGATCCACGTCCCACGTCTATATTATTATAATTTAATACTTGTGGATTTTACTTTAAAAACATTCTACGGTAGCTGCTGTGGAGTCATGAAAAATGTATACTTATTTTTGTTTAAGCGAAATCAAATCCGCTCTGCAGCTATAATAATGTACTGCACAGTGCGAATTTGCATATCATAGGAGACGGAGGTGTCTATAGTTCTATTCTCGTATTTTTTACCTCTGCCCGTTTAAAACTAAGTATATTATATTATATACCACGCTCCTAATTTAAGTCTCCTGCCAAAACTTATACTTATTTATTTGTTTATATTAGGTACGTATATATATTATTGGAAATCTGCAGCTGTTCATTTTTTATGGTTATTCACCAAATATCATAATATTATATTGTACTGATAAGGTAGTCTCTTGGATTAAAAAAAAAAAAAACACGAAAACAAAATATATATTATAATAATTTAGTGATCCTTTTATTTGTTTATATTACAGTCTTTCAAACCCGAACTTTTTAATTGGAAAAACGTTATACCGACGAGGACAAACACGCAGCTGTATACATTAGTGTATATTATATATTATATTTATGTAGGTGACATTTTACAACATTTTTACAGTGTAAATAGGTAGGTGGTTACAGGTTACAGGTAGGTAGGTATATTACAGGTGGGCAGACATAAAAATGCGATTTGTTTGTACACAGTATATATGCCTATATATATTGTGTATGATGTATCGATATTGTAATGACGACAAGTCCAACCGAAACCGTTATACTATATTATTATTAAGTATATACGAGTGGAAAAATTGGATTCATATATCACTTAATAATATACAAATGTGTTTATACATTGTGTTATACTGTATTATATATAATATACATTCGACGGGAAGAAAAACCGCAAAACGTACACAAACACAACACATATAATATACATATGTATACGTAATACATCCATATAGGTACACTGTTAAGTACACTGTGGTCACTTTACGCTTAAGTATACACACACATTTCCATATATAAATACAAATGGATAACTGTAAAACGTAGAGGTATGTGCCCCGAGATTAAAAAAAAAAAAATAATGATAATAGAATATCGACATAATACACCTAATATTATAACAACTATACCGCACCATTAAACAAAAATGCATATAAAAATAAACACTGCTGCTACATGGTTGCCGCGAGTCGGGCGGGCTCGCGATTCTGGGGAAATATTATGATCACGAAGTACAGTTGGAAAGTGTTTATCGCGGTTGTGTAATTTGCGTGCGCGCACATGGACGTACACGACGACCGACGACGAGAACGTTATAATAATATATATATTGTAGTACCACTGCACAGACATTACTTATATATATATACTTGAGCGTGTGTGCGTATTGTGTATAATATATTATATATATATAGGTAACGCATAATAATAACAACGACCGTGAAGGTCGGCTCGGCGTTTCGACGTTCGGAAAATCGAACCCGGTAAACCGGATTTCGACAGTGCCAACGTCCGGTCCCCGTGCACCGTCGTCGTTTTTGATGGATTTCTGGTGCCCGACAATAACACAACGATCGCTGGTTACGCGTCGTGTATTGGTATCGGACGGTACCTATGTAATACTACTATACGACTACGGGTCTACGCGCATCATATTTATGCTACCTATATGCCCGTTTATACGTTGTTGTTGTTATATTGTGTTGTTTGTTTACGAATAATTATTCGATTCCCACGGACTCCCACGGCCGGTAGTAGCGGTATATTATTTATAATATAATAATTAATGGGTGCATATATTGTGTTTATTATGCATTCCGATAACGTATATTGTAACGCAGCCGCCACCGATACACGTGACGATGATGAGCAGAAATATGCCGATTCCGTTAAATCGACATTCGCATTTATTATTATATGGGTAGGTACATAAATATTATAGCGAACAGTTCAGTAGGTTAAAATGTATACGACGACGTTATTTACTGTAAATAACTCTATAACACATAAACACATTCGAAGTATATATTATATTATTGTAGGTGATTTTATATTATTACCTATTATAATTTATATAACAATGTGCGCAGCAATGGACACTAATTTTCTCGGTCAATTACAGGTTGAAATATATTGATTGTTGTCATTTATTACTGTTGCTGCAGTCATTGAGCTGAATATCATTCAAAATACTTACGTTATAAAAGTATAGGTGCATAAAAAACTTATTTTTTGATTAAGAATGTATTAATTACTATTATATTTAAAACGGTTTTCATTATGTATACGGATCGAAGGCGAAAAATACGAGTAGGAAATAAAATTAGTTTACAGAAAATCGACGTGTCGAAACATATGAGATGGAAAATCACGTACGTATTCCAATAGGTACCTATTTATATTATATATATATATATATATATATATATATATCGAATGCGAAATCAATAATGCAATGGGATTGATATACAATTTTTCTTTTTTTAACGAGTAAATTAAAAACACGAACTATACCGCAGCAGTGTATAGCGTGCCTATATAAAACTATAGATATTGTAGCCTTTGTTATGGTTTTTCTTCTGGTTGAAAAATAAAAATATAAATTAAAAACGTTATAGTTGATGTATACAGAGTAATAGATACGTTCTCACTAAAATCGCTCAATCGAACTCTATATGTATCATATATGTATACGTAATATATTGTATAGGCACCATTATCGAAGAGACAGTAACACGACGTCGTACGTCCTTTCATTTGATGCACGAACTATTGTGTTCGCCATCATAAAGCTGGTTACACAATGGCCGTTACATAGGTTTATTATATTTATATATATAGCGATCGTGTCAAAATATTTTACTGATGCCGCACTATATACTATGTGTAGATACATATGATATACATGATACAATATATACGGCGACATTTGTCATATTATCGTGTTAATAATTTCCGTGTTTTATAACAATAATAAATATATAAGGTATTCATATTATATATTATATAGAGAGTAAGAGTATTGTCGGTAGTTCGGTACCAAAAGTGGTATCTATATAAGCATATTACACACTGCTTTATTATTATGTAGTGGTGTCTCGTATCTATTATATTAACATCTCCGACCATTGTATAACATATAATAGTATTGTCATAGATCACTGCAGACGGGCATACGATATTTTATTTTGGAGACTTTGAAGCGTGCGCACAATATAAAGCGATCGTGCAAATGGTAATCCATCCTTATACAATAATAATATATTGCCGGTATATAGGTATAACCCTAGCCCTTTAAGTTAGAGGTGGCTTTAGTCCTAGAATTTCTTGATAATTACCCTTACGCGCTACAGTTATATGACGCGCGTACTAATACATATTTTTCGCGTTAGTTTAATATATTGAACATAATATAATACTCGTAATTGGTATCTATTTTTAAAATTGTACAGCAAAAATAAAATTAACAACATAATATATTTATCCAAAAAAGAAGCTGAGAAGCTGAAGAAGCACCCTTATTAAAGTTACTCGCGCCCAATACAAATCATCCGACAGCGCGTCGCGACTTGCAACGATTACATAAAACCCATAGATATAATATATGTATATGTTGGCCCTAATAAAACAAATAGTATAATATATATATATATACGGTGGTCTGCAGTGCTGCAGGTTGTATAATATGTTTTGTCACCGATTGCTACAGCTATTATACATATCAACACACCGACACCGCCGCTGAAGCTGCACAATGGGTCCATTGCGAGCCGGAGCTCACCACTGGCACGCGTATTTTATTTGTGACTTTTTACACTTTGAACGCTTTTTACGTGGATATATTTATACATATATTATATACCGCTGCACACTTCGGACGGCTGCACATTTCTGTAGCACGCCGCATCCATTACATATGACAATATATATATATATATATATATATAGGTACGCTCCTCATCCGCCACACATAAACATAGGTAGTATATAATATGTTATATAATATATATATATAGTTTTTTTTTTTTTTTAGTAGGAACAAACGTCGTCAATCTTTCAATGCGGGGTAGATGTACAGTGCGTGCGTGTGCTATCCGGCAAACGCGCGGCGATATCATCGATATAATACCATTGAAATCCGAATGGGATGTTTTGCATTTTCCCCGACCACCGCCGCTGTACATAGCTGTATATAGGTATAAGTTATATTATATTATATCATATATATCGTAACCGCAGTATACGCACTGACTCGTATATATGCGCTGCGCAGAGATTAGTGTCAAATCGTATAGACCTATAAAGAACCGCGTGCGAGGAATGTGTGCAATCGGAAACAATGGGACGACGACGTATGGTTGGAACACGCGCGCAATAATGAGACACGGCCGATTATATATAATGTATAATATAATATTATATGTGTGTGTGCAGTGTGTATGTGCCCTATTTCTATATACATGGCATATAATATACAGACTCGGCGCGTGTCGCCGTTATACGCTATAGTCGTCGTACACATAATTTGTACCTTCCGATTTGCTCGAAAACGATCGATTTACAAATGAATACTACGCGTAGTATATAGGCAGGTAAGAGTTATTCCGCTGCGGCAACTTCGACGACGAGGATGCGGAGAGTCATTATATAAACATAATATATACGAGTATATATAGGAAATGATCTGACCCAAAATGGTAAAATTGCAAAATACAGGGTGATTCGCCGAGCATTTGCTCACTTCCATTTTTTCTTTTATGATAGATTCTATCAAATTATGATTTTTGGAATTTCGAAATATATGTACTATTAAAGACTATATTTTAAAATTCTTGAGTTTATTGTACAAATTAAGGAGTGGTGATACAAACTTTCGTTTTTCAAACAATATAGAACCTTTTCTTAATTTACTGTAAATCATTTAGTGGATCACTTTTTTTAAAATGTTGATGTACCTAATTCAAAATCGAGTTATTAAAGTAAACTGTTAAATTTAACTCGTACGTAATATTGGATTTAGTATTTATTATAAAGGTACCTGGATCATTTTTACAAATTATAATTATTAATAGATAATATTAATTGCAATCATTTTCAAATCACCTTAGTATCCATAACTTTCAAACCTATTACCATTGACTTTTTATTCATAATTCACAAATTTAAAAAATTCAAAAACTATTTGTTCGAATTTTGATTTTGATACGTCGATATTTTTAGAAAAATTATTCATTAAATAATTTACAGTAAAAAAGAGGATTCTTAATTGAAAAATAAAAGTTCTATCTTCGCAGAACATTCCTTAATTAGTACAAAAACTCTCGACAATTTAAAGTATGGTCTTAGATTGCTGTCATACTGATTTTCAAAAACTAAAAAAAAAATTAAGAAAAAAAGAGAATGATGCTAAATCTTTCTGTACCCGGTGTACAGTAACTGTGTAACCGTGTAATCCATTACGTGTAAGACTCTCATTATTTCATTATTTGAAAATATTTTTTTTGCATCATTTTTTTCTAAAAAATATATTTTTTACTTTTTTTAATCGTTATTATTTTTTAATAAAAACATTTATTTTTAATTCTTCATTTCAAAAAAAATTTGTTTTTGAATACTTTTATAAATAAAAATTGAATTTTGGACGAATTTTAAATATTTTAAGTTTTGATGAACATAGTTGAGTGCACTCAGTGGTACTGAGATCGGTGTATCTCAAATACTAACTAACTAAACTAAAATATTAGTCCTTTACTCCACTCGTGTGAACTTTAAATATGTACTTATTACTAATAAACTACATGTGCGAAATTTTATTTTTGTAGATCGAAGTACTCCGAATAATATTTTGCCTAAGAATATGAAATGTATGTCGTCATTCAAAAGTGTAAAAAAGTAAAAAATAATGATAACAAAATTGAAATGTTAAATTGTTTTTCATAAATTTTGTCTTATAACGACATAAAATTATGCAAAAGAAATATTTTCAAAATCGTTAGTGCTTTGTGCAAAATAAAACATCCAGTAAATATATTATATATTTATGATACCGTTGTACAAACAATCGATCTAGATCTACGCAACAATTCAATATCAAATCGAGTGACATATATAAATATAATATAATGCAGGTATACCTAAGGCAATCACGGACGACCGTTATCATTAAAACATTTTTCGAATGCCACATAGTGCATACAGTTCACTCGGACGCACATTAATTACGATAAACTGTCTCACGTACCCAAAAACTATTACTCAACTCTTAATAATTAATAAATAAAAATAATAACATTATATAATATCACATAAAAGTATTATACGAATTGCCGAAAACTTATTATTATTATATTTATTACAGTACGCTTGCGGCTTACGTCATCGGCAGATTGGAGTTACCTGTTTGAAGAAAGGCATGGCGGGGGTAATTAATACATTTTTTTTAATTGTTTAAAATCATATTATATTATACTATATATGTTTATTTTGGTGTTTAAATACAGAGTCAGCTAATGATAGACTAATCAAATTTTTATATAAAACGCCTAAAAAAAGCTCGTTTTTGCATTTTTTTCCGTCAATTGCAATAATATATTATATGTACGCATATAAATACGGTTAGGATAGGTGTCATTTTCTATGCACAACCCGTACAGATTCCCACGAATATACCTAATATGTTTATGGCCCGAATTGTTTCCATCAAATGACGTCGTGGAATCGTTATTACACGACTTTCGAATACCAAATTTCAAAGCTATAACATTATAATATATAGCTCGGAATGAGAAACTACAACTTCGACGACGACAAGAAAACTAATGAAATTCGCAGCGTTGTTGTCCTCGAAGACGTTGATATTACGAGATCGGTTTTGAGGACAATAAAAAAACAAGCAAATAATAGTTCTCATTAGTGCCTATATGCCGGCCGACGGTCGTCAAAGTGCGACGTAGTAAAAACTTCCAGAAAAACACAAATCGTGTTATCGTTGGAATCGTCCATTTGAAATCCTAAAAAAAACACGTTTCGACAAAAATAATAATAATATCGCCCAAAATAGTTTCGACTTATGGTGACGGTAGTTATTCTGTACAGAATGTATTAAATAAAATAAATAATAATATATTATGTAGTGTTTGAACTCGAGCGTAGCCAGTAAACCTAATATTATGGACACAACTCTTATGTTTAGCGGTAGTAAAATGATAGAGTTTTTTAGGGACCTTGACCCAATGTTTTTAGAGGGTGATGCGTAGTCTGTCCATCGGCGTGTGAACAAATCATGATATACTGCTAGTAAAATGCAACTGCAGGACTAAAGCGCATAATTTCTCTAATTTGATTCTAGTATAGGTATACTTATCTTAACTCAGTTAAGAGTTAGTATGGTTAGGCCGTGTTAGTAGAAATAAATTAGGGTGGTGACCGCACTGGCCATTAGGTAATATGAAATTATATAAATGGTCGGTCCCATCAAAAAAAAAAAAAAAAAATGGTACGCCACGCTACTGCTATAGTACGACAATATATTGTATAATATAATTTTAATGGCCGTCAGTATGCGCACACGGCACACAATTTTGAAATTATATAATAATAATAATATTGTACAAAACTCAGTGGCGTGTAGAGACTATAGAGACTGAGTGCGAACAGCGTGCGAGCTGCTGCCTGTTCGCGGTTTTCGACGATGACCTGCGTGCCGGCGGTTAATACCACATATACCTGGTATGTGGTCGCGTGTACACACGCATGCTTGCACGTGCACCAGTGAGTGTCTATTTATGTGTGTGTGTGTGTGTTAGACGACAGCACCGGTCATCGTAGTTATAAGAGGAAGTCGAGTGTGCATAATATGCGCGCGCGTGTCTCGGTTGTCATCATCATCATCATCATTATTATTATTATTGTTCTTGTTTTATTATTATTATTATTATTATTATTACTACAAGCTCTCGCGTAGGATGTGATATTTTTAGCGTCGATCAGGAGGAAACTAAATATAAACGCACGAAACGATAAACCGGACTTTGTCTCTTCTTCTGCACCGGTGTCGGTTTTTTTTCGTTCCTCCTTATTCGCTTTTCTCGCGTAAACCGGTTGCTCTCACAGTCGTCTCACGCCGCCGTCCTTGTCGGGAATGCGCCGCCTTGTTTGTATTATACTATATGAAAATTAAAAAAAAAAGCATTCTAGGCGTAAGGTTTACGATATACCACGCGACTATGTTGGGGGCTGTATGCAAATTGTACGGACTACTAGGAAACAATTTCCTACAACATAATGGATCAGCTATCGGTTATTTGAGCTGGCGGGGAGGAGTACGTTAGTAATTTTATTGTCGAGTTGGAGAAAAAAGTCGAGGGTAATTCTGCGTCCCTCTGTTCCCTCGTCGATGCTCATATCTGATTGGTTGTTGTAAAAATAGCCAAAAATACTGTACCGTTGTTGTATCCCGCAACTAAATACAACGATATAACCGCGATCGCATCCAGACCCTGCACACATCCAGCTAAGACTTTTTTCCAGACGATTTCCTCGAAAAGAAATATAGAAAAGGCCTCGCTTGTCTGCAGTGGCCACGCACTTTATTTGCACTCCTATACACCGCCCTGGAATTACGTGCCCAGTCGGCTGTTCCACTGACGTCGACGCAATTTTATTATTATTATTATTATTATTGTTATCATTCCGACGCGTATACGTATCGGATTACAGAGGCGTCGCGTTTACCCATATACATATGCATAATATTATTATGGTCAAGCAGATCCGAGCTCGAGTGTAAAAATATTTTATAATATCTATCGAAAGGTCTATCGAGATAAAACGCGACGCAAACGGTTTATTTTTTTTTTACGACCGCGGTCGGAGACCTCCAGAGATTTGTTCGATCCGTTGTGGTATCATCGCCGCCACGTCAGTAACGTGTCATGTGTGCACACGACAAAATCGTTCGCAGAAAATATCACATGAACACCGTTCATATGTCATATATAGGTACTGATATAAGTACTCGTACGAACGGGTAAATGATGATAATGACAACGCGTCAGTCGACGGCAGTTGCAGCCGTTTACCATATTATCGTTTAGCGTGCTTAATACTATATTAATATAATGTTATAATAAAAATTGAGCGTGACAATCTTTTTATGGAAAATATAAATAAAAACGCGCAATGCCAATATTATACCTATCGCGTATTGAACGTCATGCTTCGGCATTTGATACGTCAAATGGACTTTTATTTATCGATCAGTGTCGAATGACGTCGTCGTTATAATATATGTCCTTATTAAAAGGCTCGGATGGGTCATCGACATCAAACTCATTAATTTCACCTAAACAAGCTACAAAAAATTAATCTATACAAAAGCTGCAGTTCAAAGTCTGTAGAACAATTGTCACCACTGCCGACTAAGAGTTTACAAGCTCGAGTTTTAAATATTTATAGCTGTATATGTTTTTTAAAAAAACGTTGGACTAATCACCTCACCACAAGGCTTTAGATAAGTACAATTGTATCAATATGAATAACCTATAATCTATAAATATGTAAAATATCATAATAGTATTTAAAATGTATCATGTAATGTGTTTTGAATTAATTATAAATAATATATTGATATATTTTATGGTTTATAGACACTATACTGCATTAATTATCGGATTCATTTAGTTTTTTTTTTAATATTTCTTCAACTGAATATTTAATTATAAATTTAATGCACTCGTTTTATGCACGTCATCAAAAACTTTATTAAACGAAAAACAAAATGACTACAGTGACCTCGTCCTTAAACAGTAGCCCCGGGGTACATAAAATTCCTAAACGTAATTTCCGCGTGATCTCCTTTTTAAGAAAAACGACGGTAGCCAAGATTTGCAAGTCCTGTATTCATACAATAAACTGTAATTTGTACATTATAATTGTGCAGCGTATATAATACACCTGTAGTATACGTATAATTAACAATTTAAATTCATTAATCATTTTCCGTGATACTGCTGCCACACCGACACCGTGTTTGTTGCAAAACAAATTCATTAATCGTGTGGAGAAGTAAAAAAGTTTAAAATGTAAAACAAGTGCACAGTGAAAAACCAAATCGTAATTTTTTTCAAAGCAGTTATAATTTATATATTATGTATTATTTTAGTAACTACGAGTATACATTATATATATAAATTCCAAAAATCAGCGGCTTAGATAAAATTATTTGAACTGAGAGTGAGAGAGTGAAAGAGATTCCCAATTGGGATTGATAATATACCTTATCCTGTAAGGATGTTGGTACCAGTTTCAGACCCTAGGTAAAAAAGAAGAAAAAAAGCTAATGCTAATTCAATCCGTTCAAACCTAAAAATATCATTATTATACACCTTACTTTATTTTATTTTATCATATCGATATGATAATAAATTAGTTACTTAAGTAAATTATGACAGTAAATTGACATATTATCAAATTTTAAGGTAAAAGTGGTTAGTATTTACATCAAAAGTTCACATCGATGTGACATCCGGATACATATTGTATTATATATTAGATAGTAGATAAACGTTTTAAAATTTTATGTTGCAGTTGTACACATCAGCAGCATCCACCCGAATTGATCGCAATTTACCTTGAACTATACTCGCGGCAGTCGGCTTCAGAGTAAAATTTTCACGATAAGCGATTTAAAAAAAAAAATATTCAATCGGTTCGTCGTTACGAAACGCATCCGAATACATTACATTACTATAAAATATACAGGTATACGCTATACTGCTCGGCCGGTCCAATTATTTCTGTTTTATATATTATATATTCAAGCTGCTGTCGCTTAGTTTGTGTTCTTATTTTTTCACAATATTAGCACAACACCGTCGGCGGCAGCAACGCTACACTTACACATCATATATATCATTACATGAAATTGGATTTTTGCTCTCGATGCATGTTATAATATACCCCGTCGGAATAAAGATCGTCACGAAACTCGTAGCACGACCCCGTCGGGATTAAACGACGCTTGTTGCATAATAATAACAAAAATGGTAACAATAATGGTAATAATAATAATAATAATGACTGTTTGCGACCTGCACTGTAGTAGCAACTAGCAATGCTACTGCTATGTGTACTTACGTTATTATGTATATAGGGACCTTGGAGTGTCCGGGAGCCAACGCGCATTTGTTAAGTCCGTTTTCGCCGGCGGCGATCAATAATATAAATAGATCAGTGACTGAATATTATACACCTGTTTGTATAATATTATTATTATCATTATACAAGGTAAAATACTTTTAACGGCCCGCGTGCATGATAGTATCATCAGTTATATAATTCTATAATACGACTCTATGTACGAGTAATAATTATTTTAAATAATATGATACGCACGCCACCATCAATACTTAATAAACATACTCACACAATTTGTGACGCTCGACGGTTTTAAATTCTGATCGGAGTGAGGAATGTATTGATTTAACAATGATGTGTGCTTTTTTCCTTCTTTTGAGTCTGTCATCAGGTTTAAGGGCAGTAAAAGTGTTTTTCTATTGACATTTTAAGTTTAAATTTAGACGAATTAGATATTTAAATGAAGAATAGCAATTTTATTTATTTTGTTGTAATTTAAAAATATTTTTCGTGGATGCTTGAAATTTTTAATGTATATTATTGTATTTTTTACACTCAATTAAATTTTCAAATACAATGTTTTCTGCAAAATTTAATTCAACCTAAGTACTGTACTATATTATTAATAGTAAAACGAATTATTTTAATAGTAATAATATCATAGAATACACTTAGTTATATTGGCTGATAGACTCTCGTATTAATATTAAACATATTATATTTAGATTGTAGGATGTAAATAAGTTAGGTTGTTTTGTACAAGATCTACGTTAAAAGATCAAAAATCTAGTCTCAACGATACTCAAACGGGGTGATTGTATCATTTGTATCTACATAGTTTCTCCAAGCCCGCACTGCCTTGAAAATCTATAGTTGTAGTGTTTATAAAAAAGGTTTTTTTTAACGCCAAGAATGGTGGTGATCTGTCTTTATACTTGCAAATTATGTACATTACTATATTCCCAAAATCGTACCACCACACCAATTTCAATGTCTCATATATATATATATATATATATATATATATATATATATATATGATGATTATAAACAGTAAAATCTGCCCTAAATCTTAATTGGGGCACAGCTTAATGGGGACAAATTGGCATACGAATGTATTCGTTTTAGGCAATTTAATTTCGTGTATTGAGGACAAACTATCAGTTATAAGGAACAAAGATGAAATCGTCTAATTAGATAGGTATTTTAACCTATACTTACCTACTTTCTTATCGAAATTGTAATTATTTAATCTTTATGACTCTATTTTTTTTTTATCACTTTATTATTTTTCGTATATATAATATACGTATATAAATGTCTGTAATAATTTTATGTTACATATTTTATTTTTGTTAATTATTTATTTTTCTCCTACTACCACGTATTTCTTGAAAATAAGAGATAAAAAATATTACGTTAAAGTTTCTGCCACCAAATACTACCTCTCTCATTTAACCCCTTGATATGGGGATCATCAAGAATTTAAAATGTCATTACTTTAGACTGCTAGTAACATACGTCATTTTGAAGGCTATTGAAGAGAATTTAGTACCTTACTGCCTGACAAAGTACGAAGTAAGTATGTTATTCAATTAATTTATAGTAAATATGTATAATAAATCAATTAATCAATTAATTTACGATATAATTACATTTCTAATAATAATTTTTAAACAAAGTATGAATTCAATATGTATACGTATTTTGTAAATAAAGTTATTATGTGCATATTATATGCACATTAATAGTTTTGGTTTATCAGTTATTCGGTTAATCAGGACAGTCGGATAATGAGGACAAATAGGTCACCTGCAAATGTGTCCCAATTAAGCGAATTCTACTGTATATAGGACAATCGATGCAGTCTGTGTCACTGTGTATAACATGAACTGTAGGGATCGACGACAAAAGTATGATCCGTCCGTGAACTTAGATTTCGAAATTTATCGCCGCAGTATCTAACGCATACATTTTTTTATTTTATTAATAAATACGCCTCGTTCGTTTAAGTCTCCTTAGCAAGGAAAGTACAATTTGAATAACCATTGCGGAACAAATTACAAAGTAGATAATATAACAATAATTGACATAAAGGACATAATAAATACAAGAAAAAGTTACAACTGGTGCAAAATATTGCAGACAAAAATTACAAGACACGTTAAAGTTAATTGAAGAAAGAACGATATTATCAGCACTGGCGTTCAACATGATGCAGCGGCGGGTCATTGGCTAAATAATTTGTCGTGGCGCGAGGAAAATAAAATGTAACAGAGAAATGAGATGCGTGTTGAGCTATACATTAATAAGTAGAAAGTGGATTTATATGTATAAAATATGCATACAAAATTAGCAAAAAAAACATTTATTTTTTGAACATTTAATTAAAACAATATATTTAAATTAATGGTCAATGGTCGTAATTGATATTTTATTATCTTAGTATACGTATTTTGTTTTACCGATTGTTGATCTAAGATCATATTTGAGAAAACCGTCTGTACCTATTAATTAATTTTGATTTAATCGAAACTATAAAAATATAATATTTTTTTTCTTATATTACAATAATATATATTTCGAAAATGTCTGAAAAAAACAAAAAAAAAACATTGAAATATGAACTAAAAGATAAAATATGCAATTGGAATTATAAAATAAGCGCCCTTAAAATAGAAAAAAAAATGGGTAAATGTCGAAATATGCAAAAATGCGCACTAAAAATGTTTCATTGTTTAAATCGTTATGTAATGAAGCAAATTGTGTGCTCACTTAGCATATCATACGATCAACCAGAATAAATATGCAAATGCATAGAAATCCGCGTTCTATAATAATAAGCATAACGACGATAGAAGGATAGGCGAATCGATAATACCCATCGAAAAAGCTCATCGAGAAACCATTCGGTGTAGAAATGTGCACGCCCATGTTCGGCCAAAAAAGATTGGCACAGCGCAGAGTGAACAACGGCGGTATAATCATGAGGCGCGCAAGGAGTGGAGAGAATTACTTACGAAAATAAAATATTTTAATTTATTTTAATATTATGTTATAATGTAATGTAATCAAACGTTTGTGTAAAAACGGATCACGGCCAAATAATATTGAAATCGACAGTATGAGTGAACTTCGATTCTCGCGTACACGACAACCAAGAGGCGTGCAGTTTTTGCAGTTATTATGAGCAGTATACTCTATACCTGCGCAGCGGTGCAACCACTTTCGATCTACGCCTCCCAAATTAATTTAAATATAGAACTATATTATATTATACAATGATATACATAGTATATTATAACATATAACTTTTTTATTAGGTGTTAAATTATTGGCGACCCTTTTTAAAATGTCGTGACCCTCAGGTTGCGCACCACTGCCTTATTCGAGCACACAACTACCCGTGCAATGTAAACCCGCAGACAGTGGTCTCGGCAAAAAAAAAATAATAAAATAAAACGATCGCGATATTATAATAATATTGCGATATCCAAAGCGGAATGTGTATTTTTCACGTCGTCCGAGCCGACCCGTCGGGCGTGCAATTTCATTTCTGTTTGGGCGCGAGGTGTGCAATTTTGCGGGGAGAATCAAATCGTGCGAAAAGTCAAATCCTTCTGCGGTTGAAAACGATATAAGTATAATAATAATAATATTATAATATTATATATATATAACATATTATACGGGCGCACCGCAATAATCGATTTAAAAAAAAACCCAAAACCGCGATATACTTTATCTTTCCTACAGACAGACACCATTTCGTTCGCACCTGTATCAAATATCCGAATATTCATTATACCAGACAGTGGTGTATTTGAGAGGAGGCGATCCGTGAATCTATATTTTTATGTATCTGTATTAATAGTTAATCAAATAATTAACGAGTAACAAATTGGCATTAAATAAAATTTAAAAAATATTGTTCTTTTTTTATAAAAAAATAAATATTTTGAAGCTGAGGTGCTATGGGGTGTTGAATCCACCTTCGTAGAGTGATACAACTTCAGATACCTACGTCACTGAACATAATGTAATAATATTTAAAATACATTATGCGGAAAGTATATACATACCTAGTATTATTATATGCGGTCAGATGTACGAGTATATCGCATCAAAACGTGTATACCCACAACCTATCTGCAATAAATACAATATACTATTATGCAGATATAATGTGTAACTGCATATTATGTGCGTGATATCTATTCGATTTGGCCTACAAAAAATTTAAATATTTCCGCACCTCAACTTACAGGTGTAACATAAAATTATGTTCATGGTAGTCGCGGCGAAAAAAAAATTGGTAACGCCGTTTTCAAATAATGAAAAAATTCAAACTCTAAATTTTGGAATTTTTAAATCTACTTAATGACTATATTTTCAAATTCTTGAAATTTTTTGTACTATATAAAGAGTGTCCTGCAGTAATACGAACTTCTGTTTTTTAATAAATGAGAACCCTCTTTTTTACTGTCTATCATATTTAGTTGATTATTTTTTTTAAAAAGGTTGATTTTTCTAATTCAAAATTTAAACGAGTAATTTTTTAGTTATTAAAATGTGAATCTTAAGAATAAGAGTCCTTAAAAATGGGTTTTCAATAGCATAAAATGGATGTAATATCGAATCTAGTCTTTATTATACTTAGTGATCGACGAATCAATTACGAATCAATACAATTTGAGAAAACATTTCTTTTCGCGGTTTATTTTTCATATACAATTATGGTATTATTACTCTCAATGTCTCATCTTACGCATGTGCGTACGTAGTAAATGTACCTCGTGAGAAACTATATCAATACTTAAATTAATTTTGTCGATGTAGATAGCTTTAACGGTGGTATAATGAACAATATTGGGTATTCTATATTTTTGTGTCGATTCTGAAACTATTTTTTTCCACCACTAATACGCGTTTTTGCACTGAAAAAGTTCACATCACGTCCGCACAACCAGCATGCACGTAGGAAGATTGTCTATTATAATATAGAACGGAAAACGGATTTCGCGGGCAATATTTTATTATATTAATATGTTATTTCTACTACGGCCGGCGGATGTTTGCGATAGATTCAATCGGATTGCCAATCACACGTAGGTACATATTATATTATATACACACATTACACACATATTATTATTATATCGATGTACAGGTAGGTACGCTACGCAATATAACCTCGCGCCGGATTCCTCACATTAAAATATTCACACGCACAATATAATATATATATATATGTATCATATTCGCGTGCGTTATCGTTCAAGGCGTCGTATAAATACCGATATGGTATATATAATATAATATATTATAATAAGCAGTGGATTATAGGTAAACACATGGGGGGCACCGCGGCATTTTGCTTTTATGTATAAATCGTTCAAACTATACGTGTTTATATAGCACATTATACAAGACGTGTTCAACGCACGAGATTAGATTTTCAAGATCTTATTAGTTATTATATAATATAGATGCCTTTATATGCGCATTATACTCTATCGCGATGCGGCCCGTATAATAATATTATATCGTGTTGTTTATTAGCGATATAGTAGAGTACCCATGTTTGTCCGATAACACTATCCTAATGATATAAAAAATATTAATCAGAGCCTGATCAGAGGCATGTTAGTGCAACCTTTCATAATTTTAACATTTTATCACCGTTCGACCACCAACCACTGTTGTAGTAAAAGCAAGCGAACAGGTTGAATATTTTTTATGCAGTAACACTCGGTAAAATGGTCTACCTACTAAAAAGGTAAAAAAAATTATCACAGCATTGAGCAAATATTAGAGTTCTGAGACACAAAGCATTACATTACGGATGACACGACGATAGAGATTAAAGGCACGTTATTATTATAAATTTATAACGTTTAAACATATGATGAATAATGTAGGACATAATAATAGAGTGTATGGCGCACAGCAGTGGATAAAACGCAATGTTTCGGTATCAAACAATAAACAAAACTCATAATAATAATGAAATTTATCGACGACACAGCCGTCCGCCTACGTGTGGGAAATATTTAAACGAATCGTAGACGGATGATGATGATCATATATATTATATATATATAATAATTATTTGGTGTTAATGACTCGCGCGCCTGTACATCAAAATACGTAGGAGCAATATAATAGTAATTAATATTGCGCATATTAATAATTATTAATACTTTACGAAGACAATACAGTGACTGTTTATTGATAATTATTATTATGTTTATAATATTATAGGTGCATCGAGGTCGGATGCATTTTATCGCGGTGTAACATCAATTTGTCATTTGTCATCGAAAAACGTTTACTTTTATTTTCCCGTTCAATGAACTGGCCGCGCGCAGCGTGTGAGATCATAGTTATTGTGTAAACGATTATATTTTAGGATCGACTTAAACACTTAAAACTGCTGCCAATAAAAAATCGTAGGTATAATTTATTGTTTTCTAAAAACTGGAATTTTCACTAGATCTTTCGATGTTTCGTTTATAGAAGTGGGACGCACAAAACATAATTTGTAAGATGCGGCTTAGGACACGCATCCGATACTTATAGATGACTGTGCAGAGCAGTTTGGGAGGACGAAGGTTGAATGATATAATTGTAATGATATATATTACATTGCGCCGCCCATAGGTACACGTGGACACAAACACACAATCGCCTATGACCGTGTATAATGACGATTTAAAACCCGAAAAGACGTATCAGACAAAATATATCTCGTACCTGTTGTGCAATTGGAAATGTTCGTAAAATGTCTATATAGATATTAATGCGTGCGTCCAAAAGACCAAAAATGGAATGGCATTATTATTTGATATTATGGGTACCTATACGTGACTGGAAAGTGTATATAAACTGTAATATAATTTGTGACCCCATATGCGAGACGATCCCTTCCTTTAAAGTTTCAAGTTTGTATGTAGACTTTTTTTTAAATATTTCTTAACGATTACAATAAATTATTCGTTTTTATTACTGTGTTGAATAAAATGTTGGTTCTCTGTATGTATACAGTCCGTGAAGAAAAATCCTTAATGTTTTCGTTAACCTGGAACCTAGATCATCATCAAATTTTCTTGTAATTTTATTGAGTGAAAATAATATTTCTACAAATCCACGGCTCTCTTCCAATAACTATATTTGGGTGGTTAACTTTCTATACATATCCAATTATATTCAGCAGTATACCTAACATATATACACAACTCGAAACCTTAAATTGTAGTCATGCATTTTTTGAGTAATCGAGGAGAATATTTTATCTTCAAGACGTTTCAGCGAGAGTGACATCGCATTTGTCGAGATTTCGAAGTTTTTTATTTTATCGGCATTCGAGTTGCAATAGGTTAGTTCGCTCTACGGCGTCGCACTATTCTTCTACAACATTATATTATCACTGTGTGGATATTTTTATATTTCAGTGTCTAATATTATATAATAGACATAATAAGACGAAAAATTCAACATTACAGTATAAAACGATGATGGAATTTTACGAGCGCTTAAGGATACTCGGTGCGACCAAATAAACTACGTCAAGTCGGCGGTTTCACGGGGAGGGGGGGAGTGTGTCGTATAGCATTACACATGCGCCCGGTCGAGGGATTCCCGTCCGCGGCGGCGGCGGTGCACCGATCGAATGTCATATCAAGAATTTTGGCGGGCGTCCAAGACGACACATAATGTCTACTTTTTTTATTTTCCTCTTTTCCACTTTTCTTTTTCGTCCCACGGCCGTTGTTTATCGTTTCAATTCAAAACGCCGTAGGACTGTACCGACACACTACATACGCGATACCATATCACTGCAGTGTAGCCGTCTGAAGTCTACAGAGCCGCAATTAAAAGCAATGATTCGCGAGAGGAGAAAAAATTCAAAATTTTCTCCACACTACATAATATATTACATTATTATTGCAATATGCCGCTCGAGGAATGCACGTGTCGCACTATAATTATGTGTTGTACATAAACCTTTTGCCGTGAACATATACAATATAATTGTATATTATGCTATATGGCAGAGACACCCGACTGCATTGCCGATACTGCATCGCGCGACGATGTTGCACCAATGCAGCGAGCTCATTGCAACGGCACCAAACGCCCCTTTTTTTTTTACATATACATATGTGTGCAATTGTGCATATAATATCATTGTCATAAACTACAGAGCGATTATCTTATTATGGCGATCATTTTATCGGTCCGTGTTACAACTCACAATTATTATTTAGTCGAATAGAATATATATACTGTATCGTCATACAAGTACGTTTTTGCAATAAAGATGTTTTTTATCACAGTAATATTTTGTATTTTTTTTTAGTATTTTCAAATTACTACCCACATATCTTATCGATATGTATTATATAATTACTATTTCAAAAATCTATAACCGGCAATATATAGAGTTATGCATCATTGAAATTTCGTTGGGTATACCTATGAATCATCGTATTTAAGTATAGTTTAAAAATAAAAAAAACATGTTAAATGAATTTAAATAAATATAAATATAGATGTGTTATGAGAACTCTCGCCTAACTATAATTAATGTATAAAAAAATCTTTCTGCTTCTTTAAAATCATATAAAAAGTGACTGAGATGAACTCTTTACCGCAGGCGGATTAGTATACCGTTATATTATTATGTTACGAGAATCGCCCTGTATAGGTACAATACAATATTATCGATACAAGTCTCTTCTGTTGTATGGGGACTGGGGAAAATCTTTATTTCTTTACACACACGTACGCACATATTATGTAAAAAATACAGACGCGCCAATAAATCGCCCGTTCGCCAAATGCCATTCCACGCGCATAATTATTTATTTCGAACGTTTGAAAGCAATAATGAGCTTAATCAGCGTCTCTCTCTCTCCGCGTATTGTGCGTATAATATATTATACAAAAATGTTTTCCTCGCGCGCTAAGCCTTCGCGTCGCGTAGGAGTTCGATTGTCGATGGATCCCAACAGTAAAGCGGATTTGGTGTAAATGATGTGTACAACCATTGTAAATTATCGAACGCGAGACGTAGGTGACTTAAAATAAACAAACAAAAACGCGTACCTCTATTCAAAACCCGTTTTTAATGATAAAATTACACCGAAGCATCGTCGTCGTCGTGCTATATCCGTTCGAATAGATTTATAACTATTAATAATGTATAATAAGCTTCGTGTGTGCGACCCAGACGATAATATTATAATACCTATGTGTGTATAAATTGCACTACGACACATTCGATAATGCCATCGAAATATAATAAGTTATTACACACACACACACACACACACACACACACACCTAACTACGGTAGACTATTAAGTAGGCATATCAAATACATATTTTTTAACAAATGCAGCAGTTATATAAAACGCGATTATACTCCGCTAAACCGCTGTACATATATAGAAAACCAAAACACCTACAACGAAGACGTGTTGTTGCTCTGGTGTCTCGCATTACTTTTGGTTCCGATGTGTCTGTGTATTATGCATAGATATTAGAAACCCGACGAACGAGTCAGGTCGAAATTATAGGAACAAAGGACATAACTGCTGGTTTGGTTCGCGGGCAACAATGATTATTATTTTATATTCTCGTCGATTATTAATATTAATATGATATTAATATTAGTTCGAAGATCCTCGTCGATTCTGCGGCAGTAGTGTTTCAACGTGCACTCAAAACGTGTACCTCTATGCCTACAACTGACATATCGTCTACACCCTGGAATGACAACCTATAACATTATAAAACACCGACAGCATATAACGTAATAATGCACTTATGTGTTTGCCATATATGCACGCAGTGATGTAGACGGTGATGACACGGACGAGTACCTGCAGAGGACTGTGGTACGTTTCGTGAGCGTTTTATAAAATATAATATATACTTATAATTTATTATTGAACCCGTCGTAGGAGTGTGCTTTTGGGATAAGGGGGAGGGTAAAACCGACGTCACGATGTCGTCACAAACGAACGTCTATATTGTGTTGCCTATACGTGTACCTACATATATATTATAATATTTTATATACATTTATATTATATCGTACCTGTGTGTATGTATTATTCTTAACACTTGACGACTGGCGTCGTATATTATAGAATGACGCGCGTCACATGCTATATAATTATATTATTATATGCCACTCGACGAATGTCCGATGATGATAATATTGTCAGCGCAGGCGATCGGAGAATACTGATATATACATATATATATATTATGGTGGTTGATTTGGAAGAAAAACGAACACCAGTCCAATAATTATATACGATTGAATCCAGTCGTCCAGGTATATAACCACGGCATATATATATATATATATATATATATATATATATATATATATATATATATATACACTAGGTATAAACTAGCAGTTAAAGCGCATATAATAGCTGTATAGCATAAATTTATACATTTATGACTGAATTGGCGATATGTAGGGTACTCACCCGCGGAGATGAAGTTTTTGAATCGATGTGTTGCGTACACGTAGGTGTGAAAACGTCATAGTCCACGTAATAATATTTATACTACACGATATATAGTGTTCAAAATAATTATACGATAGTTGATATAGAGATAGAAATGCGATTTAATCTAACATTACAGTCTTTATTTTTTGAAGATTGAAGATTATGTTCCTGTTTTGAAAAACAATGAAAAAAAAAAGCTGTATTGTAATGATACGTGTTATACATTAAATGTCGCGTCCCATTTGTAACAATTTCAACGAATTTCCAAATAAATACTTCCCCTATTGATCTCGGTATAATACTCGACGTCAGAGTGTCAGGCCTAGAAAACGTTTTAATGATATTATCTACAGATAGCACCCCAATTACTGTTTTTCGATACCTCACATATGGCACATTGGCAGACACACATAAGTATATACATTTTATTACTTAACGTCGGTGTCTTCGTTATCCTCGTTCAACACGTGTACCTTAATTATGTAGTTCTATTGTTTTAATAAAAATAGGAACCTACTACTGCCCGGGTGCTTTGTCCAACTAAGGAACGTCCGTCATTTGCGGTACACGTTTATGTCATTCATTTCAGTCATACGCATTGCGTAATAATATCAATTATTTTGTAGTTTATAACGATATAATATAATATTAAATCAATAATAGCTTCATCAATCTGATATAATCAATATTATTCCATTACCTTGTGTCATTATTGTATTATATATCATTTGAAACACGATTCAAAAATCTTGTTTTTATTATTTAGAACATAAACATATTATTAAAATATTATAATGTATAAATAATACAAATGACATCGCCGCATGAAAGATTGAACGATCGCAAAACGATAAGTCTATAGGTACTCTATATTATAATTGTACATATACATATTATTATAAAATACACGTGTATGGAAGTGTAGAGAACTGTATAATTGCTTCCATGAATATCTTTAAACTAACACGTTTATTGGATAATGTATAATATTAATATAGCTTAAGTACATCTTAATGAGTGCTGTGGACGAATAAGGAGAACAAATATGTATGAAATTACACAACAACGCGTATGTATTACGTGTTTACATGTAGTTTACAATACTGTGTATATTGGAACAGACGTCAAAATAGAAATCATTGTTTTACGCCTTTTTTTATAATTATACGTGTGCATTTCTTTTAAAACGATTACGGAAATTAATTAATAATAATATGTTACATATTATAATATTATATGTGTGTGAGTGTGTGTGTGCAGATAGTGCTCTCCCATGTAGTCTCCTCCTCGGTCGGACAGCACACTACTATCAGATGCGAAGGATTGTCACTCACCACATGTATACTATACATAAACATATTAAACTGTACAATGCATGTGTAGGGTACTTAAAACACATCATATACCAATAATAATATGTAGCTCCTAGCAAAATAACAAGTATACGGTTTAATGATGATATTAAAACATAACATATAAACACCACGTGCAATGCTTCGTCGCGGCTTTATACATAAAAGCTAGTGCTGTATTGAGATTCGAGAACGACAAGAGCTGTATATCATAATAATCATCGATATGCGTAAGTACATCTAATATTTTTAGTATATGCTCTAGAAATAAAGAATTATTCGTCATTTCTTTTTAAAAAAAAAAAAAGTGTGGTAAAAACTCATTTTTCCATTGAGCTCTTGAATTAGCTGATAATGTCTCCATCCATCTTGATTTCTTTTTATTTAATTGTCATTATTTTAGAGGTAATGTTTTTAATGTATTAAGTAATTTAATTTTGTCGTTTTCTTTTTTTCTCATTAATGTTATATGTTTATCGTATTTTTTTTATATCAATTTTTTTTTTAAGTTCGTGTGTTAAAATGCCAATTGTATGTCATTCTTTTTCCTTTTTGTTATACTTTGTAAAGGCCTTCGGTCCGTTAAATTAGGCAAATTAATGTTTATTCATTGTTACTTTTAAAATAAATGAAAAATATTAATGTATATTATTTATGTTTATTATGTACGTGAATCATATACAACCGAGTTGCATCGTGCAATGTGTCGGTAGAAACAACACGATATACAGACAAACGTATCAATATCGGGTGTGGAACTATAATATGTATGTAGTATATTAAACGATCATTATTGTTACGATTAAAGAATTACGACATACGCCGTATATTGGTCTTGAAAGTCGCTATAATATGTCGTATATCTATTATACCTATTATAATAATATATTTTATGTACAATAAATAAAAATAATTACGTAACCCGTGTTTGCTGGTTTAAAAAGAACTGCTGCAGGTTTTTCGGGTTAATGTGTTAATTGACTTAACCCAATACGACATATTATGAACGTGATACCTATATTAATTAGGTGTATATAACTTTATATACAGTTACACAGGATTTGGCCTCGTATCTACCCGCTCACTGTGTGACATACTCCAGTAAATGTAGTATCAAAAAACTATAATTATTGGGAAACATTAATTGTTAATGAGGATAAACACGAGGCACTTTTTATGTGTTTATGGAGAAAGATTCGATTGTGCGGTTCCGTATGCCGTTCGGTCAAACTCACTCAATGTTTATAATAATAATAAAAAAAATAATATAATGTACTCAAACAGTATATATTTCGCAAGGATTCGTTAATACTGTCACGAGCTGTTTTAAATAAAAACAGACTCGGTAATAAATAAAATAAAGAGACGGATTTATTGGCAATATTAATAAATCTATTGTGATAACTTAACTGAATTACGATTATGAAAAGTAAATATTCTAGGAGTCGGTATGCTCTTATCTGTGGTTCTTGACATTACGAATAAAAAAACTACTTAAACACTACAAATAATGTTATATACTATATTATTAATTATTACATATTAGTTACCTATTAGTATCTGTCAGATGCAGTGTCGTGCAAACTAACATTGGCTCCCCAGAGCAATAATATTTGGTGCTCCCGTTCAACAAACATAATTAAACCTCAAAAATCGCTCACTTTTCTTATTTGTGTCTGTAAAATTTGTGGAATCCAATCTTTGACATTCGCCCCACTTCCCCTTAGTACGGCCCTGGTCAAATGTATCAATAGACATAACTCAACTTAAATGATAGTATCTTTAAGTGCTCAGTTAAGATCATAAAAATAAACGAACGTAATATTATAATATTTTGTAGTTTGTGCGCCAATGGCTCTCACAAATATATTTTCAAAGCATTGTCAATTTTAAAAATAGTTTTTAATTGAAAACATCTTAAAAATCAAAAATTATATAGATATTTGCAGTGTTATAACTGAAAAAATAATTCTTAAGTGTTTACGTCTTCCGTAATGAATGCTAATATATTAGGAAATAATAGAACGAGAATAATATACAAGAAGACGTATAGCGGGTCTCGTACCCACTTATAGCTAGTGAGCCATCTTGATTTTTTTTTTAATGGAAAATAACTGCAACAATAGCAAGCGAGCTAATCATAGATGCTTTCTATAGGTACAAACAATCTCGTTAAAAACATTGTCCTTGAGAGTATTATTTATGTGTTATACTTATTATCAATGATGCTTTTACTCGGCGACTACAGTAGTAAAATCGATAATTTTCACACGAAAATATTATTTTTATTATTGTTATTATTCCACATTGACTACCAAGGGTAAAATATATTTTGTAATAGTTATAAACTAAATTATCGTCCACTGATCGCGAACGTCATACGCGACTTAAGTACATAAAGTAGGAGACTCGTGATCTAGGTAAACGCCTCTACATAATAGTATTATTATTATCCATAAATCAAAAACTTAATTGTAACAATTTAAAACAAATAACAATGTAATTAAATTAATTAAGATAAAAGCAAAAAGTGATTTACAATAATATTCATCTTCTTTGTACAGTGTTTTGTAGTGATGGTATAGAGTTACAATCGTATACATATATGATACATCTACGAGTTTAACGAAAAGAATAAAAGAGATTAATATTAATAATAGCACTAAATAATATTAATAGTACTATATAGATTGCAGTCTACAGATACGTATTATTCAGTACTGTATCAAATTACAGTATTATATCTATAATAAAAGAAAAAAATCAATCTAAGCTGATGACTAAAATAAGTAATGACCAATTACCAAATCATTGTTGATGAGATTAGGATTTTTATTATTCCTATGAATTTTTTTCCGACAAAAATAGGGATTGAATTATTATAATCAGGCTAAGATTCAACGAATTTTTGACCAATAATGATTCACATCATCAATTAAATAGATAGTATACGCCGAACACTGCCTGCTGTACATTATGATATCGTTGTTCTCATAAAACTATACGTAGATAGTCTCCTCCCTCCACGTGGTATAAGGATAGTGAAGATGTGAAGTAACGTACCCATCCAAAAATCAGTCAAAATATTTCGAGATAAAATTATAACAACGGCGATAACCAAATTATTTTTAACGTTTAAAAATATTAAAATTGTATTGTCAATCAAAACCCTTACGACGAACAGATGAAATTCTACGAGAAGAAAGCTCCTGGCACATCGACGTACTCTAAGTGACCAAGACGTGACAAGAGACACGTGGAAAACGTGGTAAGCTTTATCGTGATTTATAGGTGATGTAGCAGCGGCCACGACGGTATTTCGACCGACAGTTGTTGCAAACTGCGCAAGAAACGGCCTTGAGTTGGCGATATTGATTTTTTTTTTTTAATATTACATACTATTATAGATACACGCGTCTCTAATGAATAAGAAAAACAAAATTCATCTGAGCACATAACAACGTTATAGGGAAACGTCAACGACGACGACGACGCCCTACGTGTATATAGAAATCTGAAATAAACAGCTATAGCAGCAGTACAAGTACATGAAATATCTTATAATCATATAATAATAATAATAATATGTGTGTATAGTATAGGTAGGTACCCCCCATATATGCGCGCGCTCGAGAAGCCACTTTTGTGTGTACCGGACTTGCCGGACGACCTTGCGTCACACAAAACGCCAAACTCGTTTTTCCGACTCTGCTCCGTCGCTATATACTAAACACCATCACGCGTGTGCGTAATAGTAGTTTTAATAATAATATAGTACTGTAACGAGACAAGTGAGTATATTTTTCTACTCGGGTTTTTTTTTTCGACTTTGTCTCGCGTACAGTCGTATACGCGGTTGACAAGCAGGTAGATAATACCTACTGCAGTATTATACGCGTCCGAATCGGCGGTGAAAAACAATACGGATTGAAAGGAAAAAAAAACCGTCAAATGGGGTTGATCGTTATTGTATAAAGTATACCCGGTGTACTGTGCAGGTGGTACCTATATGTGCGTCCCGCCGACCGCGTTAAACCACTTGTACCGGTAGTATAGTAGTGGGGGCGGGGACCAGCGTGCGAGCGTACCCCGCCGCCGCGTCCTTGACGGCGATTTTCTCCATTGTCTCTGATACGGTAGTAACAGCGTTTCCAAAGGGTTTCCATACAAGTATCCGGAAGACGGTATATACACGTGTACGGACATGGTAGCCAAACAACAAAACACGCGGTTCCGGTCAACCGCTCGGATTATCGACATCCGGTCATCGGGTCCTGGTCGATTTCGGTCGTCGTATCCTATATTATGCACCGGAATAGTCGAAGACAGTGGAGTGGTATCATGGACGTATAAGACTATAACAATACGCAATATGGCATATATCTGTCAATCCACAGGATCTAACAGGACGACGAGGTGCTGAGTTTATGGACCTAACTTAACCTAGTAACCTATATAAGTGATGCTGGACATTTTACATCAATGGTTATTATTATCAAAATTTTGTGCTGCACAAAATTTAGGCAACTGGCAAGTATTGCAGACTGTATTAAAATACACTCAAAGCGTAGAGCCAAAAAATACAGAGAATACATGATTTTGTAAAATGATACAGCAAGCAATAAAAACATAAAATATAAAATATTTTCTATTGCTTAATGGCTGCTAATAACGAAAAGAAAAACAGATAAATAAAATAAATACACAAGATTTAGCATATTATGTATTTCAACATACGCGAATAACTAGAATGATATTATATATACTTAATAAAATAATATAAATTAGAATTAGCACAATGGAAAAACTATAAGGTCATAAAAAAATTAATATCGATAAGAATAAAGAAAGTTTAAATATTCCAAAATATTTAATATGCTGTCTTATATTTTTAACAGTGTATAAAATAAAGCTAATAAATTATATAATATCTTCGTTGACTGAAAATAAATACATTGCACACATTATAGTTCTCAACTATAATACGCACAACATGTCTTCTTACTAGGAAAGGCATTTTAATTACAAATTAATCGTGAGGACAAACGATAGGGATTTTTTGCATTTTTTTAAATTTTCAAGATGTATATATTATACTATTAATAACAAAAAGTCATTTTTCATCGTTATTTTACGACATAAATATTAAATAGTTATTAATATTATAGTTGCTAGAAATCAAATATTATAACGAATCTAATATCTATTAGATTACAAAAATATTTTTTAAAAAACCTGTTCCGAATCGGAATAGCAATATTTTACTTTTATACGTCAACAAAAATAATGTACACAGAAGGTATATTTAAAAAAATGTATATATAATAAAGAAACAGTTGAAATTTTTATTAAATGTACATGGTTGTATTTTATTATGCATCATTTTAGGCTGTAAGTAATAAAATATCATAATAAAGAAATAAAGAAATAAGAATCGTAGAACATGACGTTTTAAGCAAGTGCGCAATTGTTGTGATCGACCCACTTATTCAAACGGTTTTATATGTTTTAATATTCATAAAACGACACGCTTGTTGCTGGATATTATACGCAGAGGGCGATTATGTGATTTGAATAATAATAATAATAATAATAATATTGATAAGCACGCGCTGGCATTAACTATTTCGAATCGATTTGTTTTCATTTTGGTTCGTTGATCTTCTAAACGGTTAGAAGCTATACAGTTATAGGCTAGCATAACGTAACTATATATTATAAAATATAGCATAACATAACAGAGACGTCATCGCGTGTTTACACGCTCGTAGAATGGCGCCGTAGCTCGTAGGTTCTGTATTGGTATTATAATATACAGCCGAAACCGTAAAGAACAAAAAATAAAAAATACGCGAAATCGTCGACGTAACGTTATGTAAACGCGGCAATACAGCGAAACGTTTAGTTGTTATACAGCGATTACGTGAAAGGGGTAGCTTACTCGAAAAAAATAAAATATAATAGAAACTAAAATCGCGTAACGATTTGAAAACGGCTCGTTGTAGGAGGGTGTGTGCGATCCGTCCTTAATCGACGGAAAATTCCACCTTGTCACTCTCAAACGCTTTGCGGAAAGTGGAAAAATAGCTTTTTAAACAATGCTCGTACGATGACGACGTACCGCTGCGGAGAGCGTCTAACCTAACCTGACCAGAGTATCCCGTCATTTTTTTTGTTTACCCTCTGCAGCAGCAGTTTTGTTAGTAGTTTTTTGTGATAAATTGTTGGTTTCGACTTACACGACTGTATTATTTGTGTACCGACCCAGAATTTACTTCTACTTTTGATACAGAAATTAATGATTCGAATTCCTTCTCGAAACATATACAATACACATATATATTTTTTTTTAAACACTAATTATAAGAAAATTCATCTTTGCGGACAAACACTAAGTGTACGCGCTGCACGGCCCGTGTGACGTGCGCGTATATTTTATACGTGCGGCCGGCCAATGCGTCACCGCTGCCAGAATTTCCGGTCGCGTTTTCCACGGCAGAAAAAAGCGCGTAAAAATAGAAATTTAAAGCGAGAAAACCAAGACGATGACGATGAAAAAAAAAAAATAGCCACTAGAAACCAAGTCACTACAATATTATTATTGCATAGTACGCGCAGCAGCCGCCGCCGGTAGCCGCGCGTCCTTGACAGGTCATCGGTCGCACCGTCGCCGCCGCCGCCGCCGCCGATTGACAACAGACTGGGGCGGCAACGTCACGAGCCGGCACCGCATATACCTACACCTACGCGCGCAAACATAATATACAACACTACTATTGTGCGCGTGTGCGTGTTTTTTTTTTTTTTTTATTTATATTTCGCAGTGCAATATAGTACAATAATGTAATTTAATTTATACCTACGAGGATATAATAATGACGTAGTGATTTTTTTTTTTTTTAAAAATATGTTCAAGTCGTCGTCGATCATATCATAATTATTGTACGTCGATTTCTATACGTTGTTTGTTTTTGTCGTTTTTTTCGCCCGTTTAACAGCAGCTACCATATTATAATACGGAATCGCGCGCGAATAATTACCGCAATGCGTCGATGATGAATTACGGTATTATACGATTGTATTGCAGAAAGCGATTTGATGATAAATACAATAATATATTAATATATTAGATAGGTATTATTTAATATTACAATGGCCGATGTGCCGTGATAAAAGAATAATAAAAAGATGTTTTATCGCAGGAACCTACTGCTAATATGTATGTAAGAACATAAATAAAAAGTCGTCGAGAATGAGGCGGAACAAGTTTTGTAATCCGATATAATATGTATCGGTGAACTGTATGCACGTCAAAAGACAAATTAATCGCAATGCCAATCACACATTACAAGCGGCTGCGGGTATTACACACATTCAAAGACGACGTCAACCCATACGCGTATAAATGCGATATGATTTATGTGCCGTCGTAATAATATTGAACGTAGAAAATTGCTGTGCGATCGAACTCGTATATACGGGACGTCAAGTAGCGGGTGCCTACCTCTGCTTCGCGATAATTATTTTTATGCACGCACAGTGTTCGCACAGACTTACCTATAATATTATTTATAAATATATTCACTCGAGTAGAAGAGTGGCATTTCGTTTGTCGGCAATAAATGAGTGGATTTTTTGTTCGGCGGGTTAACTGCAAGCGTGCAGAAAAACAATAATAAGAACAAAAAAAATACGACGAGGTAGGTACACGGTGCAGTTGCTATATGGGCAGTCGCTTCGATTTGCTTTGCGCCACGCCGGATAGTGCAGCCTTGGAGGTAATTCTGTGATAAATGATAAATTATTATCGGGATTGAAAACGATTCATGCCCGAGCTCCCGCACGATAGTTTATATTATGGTTTTTTTTTTTTCGAAAATCGCCGACGATTTCTTCGATCACGTTCTGCTTCGGACACATTATTTATACCTCACAACGATTATTATTCGCTGATATAATAGTAAGTATACGATATTTGCCGAGAACAAAGTTTGTGTCTGACGACGCTGATTTTTATGTCGCATACAACCGATAAATTGCGGTGACGAATATTCCGCAACAAAAATTCGTACTCTAATCGATTTGTTTCCATTCTTTTAAATTTTAATAAGCAGCAGCAATATCTATGTATTACATGGATAAATATGTATGTGAAATTGGAAAATACGCCCGGTACTTTTAATTAAAGGCGGTTTAGTTTATTTGTATACAATATTATTATAAATTAATACGTTTTAGACTGGCGCGCATACCGCGTTCTATCCGCTCCCGTTAAAATCATTAAATTCATTTTCGTTCAAAGAGATAGCGCCCGCGCTCGACAACATCACACAAAACAACTATTACTTTAATAATATAATCATTATATACCTACTCCTTCCTCTTAAATCTTCGTTTTACTTTCGAACAATATTATACTTTTACTCGGTAGTCCGCACAGTAAACATGTTATAAGTAATTCTTAAGAAATACAATAATAGTAATAATGGGAGATAGGATTTTATAGAACTTAAAAAAGTAAAAATGTGAAATAAAAATAACAAAACATGCGCAAAAACCATATCGACTGACGAGTGATAACCGTAGGGCACTGCTCGGATATGCAGACAACAAACACACGCAGTCTACAATCATATACGTATGTAGACCGAATATCCGAGCAGCAAAAAAAAAACAATTAATATTCTAAGAAACATTTAATTTATATGAATTTGAATTATTTACAGATGTTGTGCCTAATTACAGCATATATTTATATAACTAAATATACAATATGAGAAAGAAAAACAATTTACTGATATACGTTGTACACGATGTAATATCTTGTATTTTATAATTATATTTAATGTAACTAAAAAGGATAAAAATTTTGATTTACAACTGTGTCATATAGTTACATATTTAACAAGTGACCTTTTTCAGCATTTGCATCTGCTGTGTTGTTGTTCTATATTGTGCGTATATCTTGAAATTAAAAGATTTTTTTTTTTACTGTCACCGAGACTCAAGAGTGAAGAGAATGTCACTAGGTTTTAAGGGAGCAGGGCTCATTAGACACTGTCGAAGAAACATTACCATGCTATAAATGTCAAAGTGAAATGGTAAAAGCTAGAAAACTCGACCATGGGACTAATTATTGTCGTTTAGTTTTTGGGTGCAAAAAAGATAGGCGTTAGACTACGCATAGTGGACGGCAGATGAATAATAGTTAGTACTTGAACAACAGGTCTAATTGTAAACTCAAACTCTGATTGAAATTTAAAGTATATATATATATATATTTTTATCGGAATTACTTTTCAGAACAACAGCCACCTTTACAGGAAGAGGCCAGGAGAGAGTTGCTCACTGGTTCAATATGACGTGTCGTGAAGTGCAGTGCTCGACTTGAGGGGGGGGGACTCAGGGGGACGGAGTCCCCTAATTAATTTTTCAGAAATTTTAGCGTACCCCTACTTTTATTTTTAAGGCTTAGTAACGTTTAATAAGTGATGGGGATGCTCTTTTTTTATAGTTAACAGAGTCCCCCTACTTTAATTTTGCCAAGTCGAGCACTGGTGAAGTGTGTTCAAATATTATTCAAAAACAGCCAAAGATGGTGGGAACTGTGATAGATTCAATATAGATTTGCGAAGACAGATTGGCTAGGAAGAGGAAATATATAACCGTGGAAAGTTTGTCAATGGTGATCAATCCGCTTCATCGGAAGACAGTGACGCTGAAGTATAGAATAGTAGAAACCATAGACGGTGGATATACCTTGGGTTTTTTGGCTCAAAAATGATTTTGACTGTCGATGTTTTTTTTATGTATTTCGAAGAGACGAAAACACATGTTTCCATTTATTCAGAAATAGTGTCCTAAGCTGGTATGTTTTAAGCTGCTTTTTTCAAACGTTTACATTTTGCTCAAGACTCAACTCGATTGAAAAGGAAAAAAACGAAAAACAGTCAATTGAAACCATGTTTCAAAACGTCTTCCAGCTGTCTCCATCATCGGCTTAATTTTATTGATATTCATAATATTTATTATATTTTATAATAAATGTTTTTCTAATTAATTGATTCATTTAATAGACATTGTAAAAACAAATATTATACGTTGAAACAATTAAATTATAATAAATAAATATAAAAAAATTACTCTTGTGATTTATTTATTTATTCTAATATTTATCTAATTCTGTTAAAAAAAAAAAACTGTCACGGTTTTCTTAACAATATTAAAAGATAATCTTTATTGAAAAAATTTTTGTTTTTTTCTGAGCATATTTCACGAGGATTTTTTTCATACTTTTATGTAAATCTTAATAATATGTATTGTACCGTAGTCGTATATCAACGAAAACCGATTATGATATATTATAGCCCCGTTTAAAATCAATGCACACAAATCAATCGCCTTCACTGTTTTTATTTTTTTATTTAGGGTTCAAGGACGGACACACGAAGACCGGCGAGAAGACTTCAATCAGATCCAAATAAGATCAGTTTCACGTGACGACTCCATTTTTGAAAATTATTTTTTTATATAGACCTTAAGCATGTATGAATTCACCGATTTTTTTCGTTTTTTCGAAAGTTGGTCAAGTTGATATTTGGCAAAACTTTTTTTTAGTTTTCTTAGACATTTATAATAGACATGACTGAAGTATAAATAAGATTTTAATACGATTCTCGTACAGCAACAAGAATAGATGTGATGTTAGTCTAGCAAAAATTTATCAAGCAAGAATATCTTAGCGATCAAGAGGGGAAACGGTTTTCTAGCAATTGTGGGAGAAGAAGAGGCAAGAATAAAAACTATATACTTGTATAAGATCTCCTTAAAAATATACCTATGTTTATAGATAAAAATATAAGTCAGTATGCGAATAAGAAATAAATAGGGTGTTATTTAGAATTTTCCTTCTACAAGGTCATTTACTATTTAATAGGAATTTCCTTTGCGCACGTGCGTCGACTAGCACGGTTTTCGTTTCGGCATGATATATATAATTGTAAACGATCACGAATTAATAATATAATGACGCATTTAGAAAATACTCTGAGTAATAATTGTTTATAATCTTCTTTACAGATATTATAATATATTTTATAATTTATATCATAAAGATTTAATCTATGTTATTGCTGGAGGCACTGCAGAGCTCTATTGTAATAATATGTGTATTATATAATCATATATAATATTAAATAATATGGTAGGTATGTTAAAAATGCATTGACCTTATGCTCTTGTGTCATAGACCATAGTTTTATAAATTTAATTATGTTAACTCTTAAAATTATCCATAGTGGTAATATATACAAGTTAGTATTTTATGTTGTTAAAAAAAATCAATAAATTGATTTCATAATCCGTTTTAAACTTACATAATATTAATAATAAAAAAGCAACCATCATTTTCATAAAAAGAGATCGATATCGACATGAAATTAATGAACATCAGGTCTAAAATGAATATAAATCACTCTGGACGACTAAGTTTGAATCATACGAACGGAATTACAGTATAATAATTATATAATACAAGTTACAATAATGTGACGTGATTTTTCTATATACATACACCATACACTTATCTGATGTTACGACCATTTTGTGAGACAATTCGCGTCTCGATCAGTTAGGAATCGATCAGAACCATGGTACATAATAAATAATACATGGTCTATACACATATAGAATACAAAGCACATGAATTCGGTTCATTTATTGCCAGTGTACAGATTTCCGATGATCTAATAACTAAAACTTCTTTTCTTCTTTTTCTACTTCTTCGCTATATGGCTTAAAAGCCTTTGTCAGATATAAAGGGTACATAGAACCTCTACAATTCTCTATCTTGAGCACATTCTTCTCAATTCGTTATGCTTAGATATTTTATTCTTACTTCACTTTATCTCTCTAATCTCTATCGTTTTTTTGATCTTCCTCTTGGGCTCTTCGTCGAATGACTATGATGAATTATAAAACACCACAAATACAATATTAGCACCGCCGTTGTTTAAAGAAAAAGACAGTACTGGGAAGCTCTATATAGAGAGATAGAAAAATATATATCTACTTATAGACATAGAGGGACAGGGTTTGGACATATCGAGATTTAAATGATCAATCAAACTGTAATATTAAATATGAAAGAAGGAGTGGTCCGTCGGAAAAAGGATTGCAGCGATGGGGCAGAGAAATGTTGTCTGAGACATATTAAATGCCCACGAATTTACCCATATTTAAACCTAGTTAAATGTAAACTACACAGATTTTTAACACTGCGGTTATAAATTATATTCAATATTTAACATTTATGTGTTTAAAAGTAAAAGTAAGTAATACAAAGTATATATCACTTACACACACACACACACACACACACACACACACACACAAGCACACGTGCTTGCTTTTAATTACTATAGATTATAAACAATAGATGATTATTGATTAGTGTTATTTGTAAATATGTTCAATCAACTACCATTTTATGGATATACAATTATTCAAATAATTATAATGTCTATCGTATAATTAAAAAAATTTGCCTTGAAACATATTCAAAACAGTAAACATTACCTATATTATATTAAACATATTTTAATGATTGTCTAACTAAGTCGCTACAGCAGTAACTATATAATAATATATGATACATTAATAATATATTGCAACATAAAGATCCGACACAAATTTACACCGCATTATTGATCGACCGTGAAATAGTCGATTTAGCAGCGTTTTAACTTGGACGGGCTCGGGAGATTGTTTGTTGTACCTGCCTATTTGATCGACGAACAACTCGAAACAACTAGAAATCGAACAAAAGCGACGGTCGTAAAAAAAATGTGTTCAAATTTCTTGTGATGAATATGGTGACACGCGTTCGCGACGTACACTTCTTAATAGGCAATATTAAATATATTATTGCAATATTATTATCAGACCGCGGTCCGGCTACTTTTACAGATTTGTGATAAAAATAATAACTATTATTATTATTATATGTCATATATACGTGCGGGCGTATAATTCTGTAGAACGATTGATGTTCAACATTAATATATTTTTTATATATTATAATAACAAATTCGAGATGACAACAACGGCCGCGAATGTCTCGGTCTTGCGAGCGTAAAAATCAAACTATCGTTATATTCCGGTGATTTGTCATAAGCCAACGTTGCTGTGGATCGCGTGGTAAACGAAAATCGAGAATATAATGGCTATTGGCTGGCGTCTGATTCATATGTCTAGTTTGTACGTAGCCGTCTATTGTAGGACTCCATAAGTGGTATGTATAGGCGCGTGTGACGGTCGTTCGACTTTTCCCAGGGAAATGGAATCACGTCGATTGATCGTAAATTATTAATATTATTATATTATTATAATGTGCGCGTGTCGTGCACTGCCAGTGTCAAAAATTGTCACGGCCAGACGACACTCGAACATGACGTGTATACATGAGATATGACATATATTATGTTGTACGCGTCAGTGAAACCGAAACAGCTTTGGAAACCGTCGGTGATATCTATATAATATCATTGAGTATATATTTTTTTATTGAACTTAAGTCCGGCAACTACGCAAGCCATTAGCTTTTTGTAAGTCTTTGTTTTTTAGTAGGTTTATTACCCGAAGGATAGGGTACCGTGGTTGGTTAGAACACGTGTGTATATGTGGTGAGGATTTGTTACTAAAACCCGGGTGGTCACCCATCCGGTAACTAGTGTCACCTAGTGTGCTCGACTTCAGAACTGAAGCCGCGCCAGGCTACATTAAGAATATTATATTGTACAATATCCTAATCAACGATAATATTATATTCCAGTGCATGTATTGTGCACATAGATGTATATGTTTTGTTTTTTTTATACCCGAGTGCCCATTAACCAAAATCGTTGAAGAGTTTTCCGGGGCACCCCGAGGCAACTGCCCTCGTCGCTGACAGCAACGACGGAATTAACGTGGCGAGAAATATTATAAAAGTAAAAACCAATTTATATTTGGATATTCTATATCTATATACTACCCATTATAGGTATGTGATATGCATACCTCAAGTAGATAGGTATACAAATAATAATAATAATAATAACATATTTGTATTAGGCATGTACAGTAATTTATTACGCGTTTAATTTAGACGTTTGAGAGTTGGCTGAGATAAATTACCCCAATAAAACGACGTTGTGCAAGTATGACGCGATGCAAGATGATGTGTATGTGCATGTGTAATATACCTACCAATCTATGCTGGACGTTTTCCATAAGCATTTTATCGTATAAAAGCGATAGTTTAAAACTTGTTTCTATATATGAACTTGGCCCACTTTGGCTATCAATCTCGAGAGAGGAGATCGCGACTGCAATGACCGAGAGGCACACGCACGCGCGCATATTATTATTAATATTATACTACATATTATATTGTATACACATATGGGTATATCACGTCAGACGAAAAATGAAAATAAAAATTCACTCTCAGATTGCAGCATGTATTATTATTATAAACGCGGCGTTTTCGAGTATATTATATACATATACTACCTATACATCGTTATATTATAGCACCTAAATATGCAATAATAATATATAATAATATATATTATAATGTATAATTATGTGTTTTATCGACGACACCACATTGTTGCGAAATAAACATACATGCGTGCATAATGTACGCTTGAACGTTGTCTTGTTCATCTTCTTCTCCTCCTCCTCCTCAGTCCTCGTCATATACATCCGACCGGTTAATATACACACAAGCATGTTAATTTACAGGGTGTGATTACTTTTATGTAACGTAAGAAACCGTTGTCGTTATATCGGTCATTTGGTAGTATTGGAATTTAGGATAAAATAAATATTGTGTTATATACGATTTGGCTGAGTTCGTGTATATCGTATTTATATACGAGCAAACGACACATATTTTTCACTATTTTAACGATTTTATTATTTTTTAACGGAAATATAATATTTTTGCCTAGATCTTTAAGTGTATTAAATTACTAATTTGACTTATTGATAGTTTTTTTTTTTAATTATTTATGTGCTTAAACTTTGGTAAACTTTATTTTTTAATAACAATTTCTATGGACCTATACGCAATGCAGTTTACCAATCGTCTAAACCGTAATCGGTTCTACAAAATTAGTTTGAATTTTAAACACAAAAGATATTTTTTGCTTCATATTTTCTCTCATTTGACGTTCAATAAATTAACTCATCTACGAGTGAAAACACGCAGAGCGCAATATCGTTTTGCACTCCTTATAATACCGGCACTGACGACAATGGGTTTATTATTATTATGCAGATGATTTATGGTTTATAACATCGTATAACCGTAGTACATATAGAGGTACATTAAAAACCGCGCTCTTGAAAATCGTCGATTTCAATGCACGAGGTAAGTACATATATGTACCTTGAGCTAGTACTTAATTTTTGATGAATTATAATGTCGTTAATACAATAACACTACATATATTGTTGTATACAAGCAGAAAGCGCAACGAGTGGTTTTAAACGTAAATTTAATACGAAATTCATACAAAGCCCACGGGATCAACGACTACTATTTTTATATACATAATATTATATCAAAGCGTATATGGCGTATACATTTACACCGCACCATTAACGCCCAAGAACGTCTGTTAATCTATCAAAAATAACGTTAGTATACGATTAACCTACACGATATATTGTTTGTAATACGTACAGTTTAGGTAAGTATATCTTGAAGGTACCATATAATATATTTGTTTACAGTGCTATAAATTAAAAAACAATTTTGAAACACGTGTATACAAGTATATGCGTAAAATACGAGCGCCATAATGTAAATAATAAAGTGATGCACAATCCACTGTATGTATATATATTATTATTATGGTTATTTTTGTTTCGTAATGTACGAGAATAAAACGTCGCCGCGGGTCGTATAATCTCCCAGTGTTCAGAAAATAAATGTTATATCAACGAAAGAAGAATAATTATTTTACTAAATGCACAATAGGATAATAGTAAAATTTATAAATAATATTAACTAATTATATGTTAATTGCAGAGTGACATTGAAATTTATAAAAAGTATGATATACTTTTATTATTATCGTTTTTTTCTCCCAAAATTAAATTCTTAATAAATACCTATATTATGTTCTATATTCGCAGTTTTTATGACATTTTTGTAATTTCCATAAAATCTGCTCAAGTCCAATTCTTAATTTTTCCATCACGCCGTACTCCTAACTTATATGCTTACCACCTTATTTTTGTTAAAATTATTTCAAGCATAAAAAAATGTCCTTCTCCTAGGACCCAAACATCTATTGTCGAGCACTGCTGCTGCTATTGTTACTATAATGACATATCTGGCCAGATGTTCATATATACATCTCTGAAATATTTTTTCACAGAGGAGGTGGATTTAAATAAACTTATATTACATTTAAGAGACTTCAACGCCCCATCCACCTCTCTCACAAACGTCACTAAATACCAATAGTACTTTATATGACTATATTGGCTACCTACGCGTTATAACATTATATTATACTCGTATTTAAAAGAACGTAATTTTTAAACGGACGCTTAATTCAAACATTAATTATTGGTTAGGTTAGGTAATACGTGCAAATTCGTTTTCACATCACTAATAAGTCTTGAAATCGTTCGAAATCGATATAACCTCTTTTTTGTATACGCTGTGTATTACATATATTTATATTTAACATTATATATTTATACTACATACTATTATCTAATGGTGAGATGAGTTCAATCCGGTTTTGTGAGCAAAAACATTAGAAATATACATTTAAATCAATTCTCCTTGACGGTGTAATAATACCCGTATTTTAGTTACTTTATTTTTATGTTAATTTGTTTGGACTGTATTAATAAAAGTGCAATTAACTTGAGTGCTCTGCAACCTTCAACTATAATTTTATTATATTTCATACGAACAGTATAAAAAAAGAAAAGCAAAAACTAAAATATGTTCACAACAGTTTATTGTAATAAAGTGCCATTAAATATTATATGAATTATGATTTATGATATTATATATGATATGCATTATATACAGTCGATAAGGCGATCGTTTTACTTATTGGGAATAAAATAATGATTGTAATAATAATAATACGATTGTTCACGAATTAATAATAATTGTGACCTTATATATAATAAGTTTATTATTATTTTAAATTTTGTACACAGAAAATCCAGTCGGAAAATTGTTAATAAAACTAGTCCATCATATATAGTCGGTATAACTCGCAGTACAGCCGTACCTAACATTATCCACATTTACCTTGAACTATATATAGGTACACACAATCACCGGGTCTATTAATTATCGTATACCGTTTTCGGTACAATTTAGCCGACGAGATTGGTATACGTACCTGCCTATATAGGTATAATGCACTCCCTGTATAATTATTTTTGTCGTCGTTGTCGGATAACAATGAATTGTGTTAAGGTTTTGTTAGCTTCGAAGCTACAGTACATATCACGCGGTAAAAAAAAAACCGAAAGTAAAAAGAAATAATAATCGTTGAACTGTTCTTCTCGTCGTATTAGCGGTTTTAAAATGATGTTAAACGTTATATTAGGCGTGTATCGTGTACGATCTTCTTTTCGTATTTGCAGAGATCCAAAGTCGTATTTGCGAGTCCTGCGGATAATATTATTATCATCACCAGAAAAATCACGGTTGGATTTAATACGCCATCAGCTCCCATGGTGGTAGTTTGATGTAGTGTGCGGACGGATGAACAATACTGTAGCAGGTGGTCGATATACAGTCTTCAGACAATGTATCAAATGGTATACCATATCATTACCTAACCTCACATTATTCAAAACATTTATCGCGCTAAATTAACTGAGTACTCTTAATAACGGGTAATCTTAAGCAAGTTTTGGAATCCAAAAATAAGTTACTATTATACATAACTATCTGAATCAAAAATCTGTGGAAATATAGGAAGATATTGTGTTTTTTTTTTTGAGAACGACCGCTCTGAATTTTGACGGATGGCCTCGTTTAACACTGATGTAGGATTTATATGGATAGTAATAGAAATGACAAATTATATAATTATTATCTATTATCTAATTATAAAACAAAATTAATTGATTCGACTCGCGTTTTTGATTCTTAATTAATGCCCGAAACGAAATGTTTACACAGTACTCAATTAGATATAATATTATATATAAGTAGGTGTATTGTTATCTATTTAATTAAAGTAAAAGTGTTTACATCAATGAGTATGCTACTCTGCAATTCTTTTTTTTATCGAACGATATATCTTGTGTATCTATAATTGGTGTATAGTTTTCAATTCTAATTCTATTTATTATATATTATAATTTAACAGTTTCTCTATTTCACATTTACTTATTGAGGAAGGTGCAGTTTCCCATATCTCACGTTAAAATTGAGGGGCACTATATAACACCAACTAAAGAATCGCCAAACGATGAAACGAAAATATAAAAACAATTAGCATATTGATTATAATAAATTCACCACGCACACTTTTAAGATAATATTTTAGTAAGAGCATAAACGCATAATGCAATAATACGAACAATAATGACATCGTAAACTATGTGTTTCTAAGACTTGCAAATTTTACTTTGAACCTTTCTGGTAATAACATATTAGATATTTTTTTTTTTATAATTAGCATCAACTGCTAGTGATTACATTATACACATTACATTGTATTTAAGTTTTTAGTAAAACCTACAATATTTTAAGAAGGTTGTATCTGATGACTGTTTAGTGCTTATGATATACTTTATTAGTTATTACAAATGCTGCTTATACGTTACACTACCACAAAAGTTCAAATTTAAATAGGCATAAACTATACATTTTAAGGTGCAGTAATTTTTATTTTATTTTATTTTATATTTCCGTTTTTACTAACTAGTGGCAATAATATTATTAATATGATGTTTTTTCTACTAATTTCTACCAGTTTTCAATTACTTATTATAGTAAAATACTAATATACACGATATAATTTTGCTTACAACAATTTTCTGAATTAAAAAATCTATTTTCTACCAAAACTCATAAATGTCATTCTATCATTTCCATGATGTATCATTTATAAACTAAAAAACGAAGAAAACTATATCTTTTTGAGTACATTATTTTATAATTTTTTTTTTCAATATAGATTTTAATAGGATATTATTTTAAAAATATGATGTACCCAAATGTTGCATTCATTTTTGGTGTCTGAAAAAAAGTATACCTAAACGTGTGTTCCCAATCGTTCTCTCAAATTCCAGGTAAAAATATCATTTTGTGTCTAAACGTGTTACGGACCCATACTTCATTTGTGTTCGTGCAATATTGGTTAATCAGAACTGTTACGAGTTTTCTGCCTTGTTTATATATATATAGGTAATAATATAATGTTCTATCACAGTTTATTCTCGAAAATAAGATTTTAGAAACATGACACGACTGGGAACTCGAAATAAAAACATACAATATAATATTATATTATCAATAGCATATTATATATAGCTATCGCATAAACAACAATAAAATATACATTATATAGACAATATAGTAAACCTATAACAGTATAATACACACAATACATTGGTGGACAAATAAAACGAATCGCGTGGATTTTATAAACACATGCTGGATTGATCATTCCCTGAGCAAATATTTGATGTAAAACCAAAATTGTTTACGGTTTTTTTATTCTTGTTTATTTATTACGTCATTGAACATGTAAGCAGTAATAAATAAAATAGCTTCTGCTAGTAACGAATATTCGGTTTTTAACGTGTTTGAAAGGCAGCGTGTGTACCCAACCTACAACGACAACGACGACGACAATCTCTCGGTCGTCTGCTTCTCAACTGCCTCCGGGTCATATAGCAACCCGTATATAATAATATAAACATCATTTCGTATAGAAATCCGTAATCAATGAAAACGTTAACTTAGATCTATAATGTGCTATACACCAATAATAATACACGATGGCAATATAATGGGCTGCAACAGCACCACCAAGGACAGGCGTCAGCAAAATGCACAACAGAGCCAGGAAAACGCGACAAAAATAACAACCGCGATTGGAAATAATAATAATAATATGTAGGTATACCATGCGCACGTGTGGAATTTTGACGAAATAATTATTTCATGAAAAAGTCGTCAGATCGTGGGAAACGAAGTGCACTGTCGACCGCAGTGTAACATGCCTATATTGCCCGATCGGTGGCGTAACAGGGAAAAAAATATACAGTTGTACGCACGACTCTAAAATGTTTTGGGGCCGCATATTATATGGCGTGTGAACTATTATTTTTTTGTCGTCATGATTATAAGGTTGCAGGTTGTCATGATTGACATTGTCACCGTATTCGCGCGGAACTTGCGGCACAATCGAGTAAGTACAAACAATAAAGTACACAAACGATAACTATAATATAAGTTACATTGCAAAATGTCGAAGTATCAATGCAAGTAAAATGGATTTGCGTCTTCGACAAAGTTTTTATAGTATAGTACGTATTATACTATTATATGACACGTATCTTATACGGTACGTGCAGTCGTATTGTAGATAATTAATTATTGCCTATAAGCCTAATTATGATGGTTATACTTTTTACTATAACACCTATATAAAATAATGAAAATAAAAATATTAAATAGGTTTTTATCAACATAACGAACAAAATAAACTCAAAAAAGATTATTTTACTATAATACTATAATACCTAATACTTTATATGTTGCATATATTCATTTGATCCATTAATCCAACAAAGACAAATTGTTCGAATATATTTACAGAAACTTATTCTTGAAAATTCAACAAGTCAAAACTTTAAATTATTTAATGTATTACCTGTGGATTTACTATTTAAAAAGAAATTGTCATTTTATGTGTAGGCAAAAATATAGATAATAGAAGAAATATAAATAATGAAAAAGAAAGAAAAGAAACATTTAGCATACGATGCTAAAGTGATCTATTTTAAAAAAAACTTTTGGCCGAAAATTCATCGACTTTCTGGATCCTACTAATTTCAATTCCATGCCTGTTACTATTAAAAATAAAATAAGAATGGTAAAAAAAACTTAATAATTGGTTATTATTGTAATTAGAATATTTATATATGTGTTTACAAGCAGTAATTATGTATACCTTATTTATTTCATAGATTATTATTGTAAAAAATATTATATTTTTATTATTATTTATAAGTAAATTGTCGCTCTCTGCCTTTAACACAAGTTTTGCTTTTAGAAGGTAGATAATCCCTTTGTTTTTTTATGTTATACTTATTTTTATGTAATAACAGTGGATTTATAAATAATAAAAAAAAAGTATTTATGAGAACATACACCGAAAAAAGTTGTAACTTTAAAAAATCAACTAACTTAATAATATAGTTATACCTTGTTGATCGATATTTATGGATCAGTTTAATTTTTAACGTTACCCATCTAACCTTGGACTAAAATATAATAAATAGTATAAATTACAGAGATGTTGTAATTTCATGTACATAAAATTATTATTATTTATGTTATTACTATAAAGCATTTACCTGATTCGACAGATATTATGTATTAGGTGCACTGAAACCCGTGCAGAAATATAGGAATATCTACAATTAAAACGATCAATTTTCACGGAACGAGAAAACTAAATATTTTTCTATAATTAGTTTAACGGACAACAGACAAAATATGGATTGTAATTTTCATAATATCAACGTAGGTGAATACGTCTGATGGTAATTGCAGCCCGATTGGTTTATGTTTCGAAAACACACAATAAAGTTCGCGCGAATCGATGTATCGTCAAATTTTGTGCGCACACAAAATAGTATACAATAAGGATAGGCTCATTCGCCGTCTTTCGCGGACACCTACCACCCCACGAACAACTCGCTGTCCGTACGATTTACGTACTGGTTTGTGTACTTGCCACCGTCCACTTCATACGTTATGTACTGGCGCGGGTAACAATGAGAGGCGATCGAAACAATTTCCGTCTCTATACACTGTCGCGGTCATCGTCGTCTCTTGTCGGACCCAACGCACGTCAAACCGCATGTAAAACCGTACGCGGCGCGGCGCGCCGTTGACATCTACGCCGTCGCCGCGACGTTTGTCGAAGGAGAAACGGCCTCACCCGTGTACGTACGACGTACACACATCGTATACGAACATAATATTATTATAGCATAAGGGCACTTGTAAAATAATTATCTGAATAAAGCACGGGTGTAGCGCGGCGTTTGTCGTTTAAACGTGGAAACAAACGCGAAACAGACAATGCATAATATTATATATGTATATAATAACAAAGTATTATCGTAAAGCGGGTACGCACAATAGACATATCACATTATTATACATTATATTATACAAACATAGGATGAGAGGATCTCGCGGTGCTTGCTTTTGTCATAGCTTTGAACGGTGTGTGTGTGTGTGTGAATTTCTTTAAGATACAATAATAATATAATAATTGCGTGCGTATTTGTGAGCAGACGCGGGACGGAGAAAGAGAGAGGGTTATATTATTATTATATACATAATACATCAATTATTACTACTACTACTACTACTTCCATCACTATTATTAAAGTTATTACTTATTACTATTATGCCATTTCAACCGTATGCATATACGCGTTAAACTATTACACTATTGTACGACAGACGTTCGGGTGGTAGGTTTATTGCGACATATAACGATAGTGTGTTATTACGGTGGCGGCGGCGGCGTAACGGTATGTGTTTAATGTGCTGCGAACCTATTATGTTTAGGCGCGTTGTTTCGTCTGGTACCCGAACATGGGTCCGGGTATAATACGCCTGTTGGGTACAATATCTGTACGGGAAAACTACAGAGCTACACAAGCCCCGTGCCAATTACAATATTATTATCGTGATAATAACACGGGCCACGCTGCTGTGTAACTTCAAACCGAGGACCATTCGTAAAACGAATCGACGAGGGTCGACGGTTTTATACATTTTTGTTACCGTCTCGTGTGTCCTTATAACGAGTGATTTTTCTCATTTATTTCGTTTTCTGCGTAATACGCTGTGCACAGTCGTATGTACGCGTCAGCACAACCGCGGCAGAGGTGTAGTATATGTGTGAAAAATTAATCAAAGAGAGTGAGAAAAAAATTAATTAAAATTCCGATTGATATCCGCGACTAACGAAGGGGTTATTGGCGGTCGACGAAGGTCACATCAAAACGCGATAGGTTTACCTGTATTACGTATGTGCGCGTATAAATTGGCAACTGACGCCGATCCGCAGCGATATACAAATATTATTATATTTGGCTTTTCGACGGAAAAAATTCGCGCAAACGCCAATTTATTATATTTTAACGACATTAGACCAAGTAAATTATTTTCGAAATGCACTTTTATCGCAATCTACGATTTAGCTGCGAATATATTACCGCCGTAGTTTTTCTCCATAATAATATGAGCATATATTGTGCATCGCGTCATTACAGCAAGTGCCCTTCGGACGGCCATCGCAGGTTTTATTTCGTTTATTTTTGAATTTTCCCGCTTTTCTTGTATTACATATTTATTTACTGAAATAGGTACACATATCGATTTTTCGCATACAATAGTGTAATATATACTATATAGAATCATTTACTAAATGTCTATAATTTTACGTATAGTTTCGCGAAATATAAAATATTGTAACTTTGACGTGCAGGTGACATATTCTTTTCAATTATTAAATAAGATATTTTCAATATTTAACACAATAATTTACATATATCGCCGATACCTATATATATATATATCCGTGACAAGAGTTGGCAGAATATATAATCGAATAAATTTTCAAAACGCAGGTATTTCATACGCCCATACGAGTATTATTATTATTATGTACCTATGCGTTTATTTACGGTGAGAATATTATTATTTATTTTAAAATTTAATGCACACACTATATACAATATATACGTAAACGTTGGGTTCGTCTGTATTATCAAGGCATCGACCGTTATGACGAGAAGCACGTCCAGCCCGTCTCCGAAGCAATCTCACTTAATATATAATTTGTATTTGAAACCACTCCCGTAAATAACATAGTTTTCGAGCCAAAATTGGATGAGAATTCCATTAACACGAATACACGATATGATCGCTTCTTGTCTTCACCGACCAAATTTGTATTATTACATTATAACATGTAATATACTTGCTAATATAGAGTTAATACGTGAGCGTTTATTTCGCACGCCCTAATATCACACACATTCGTTATTGAAACTATGTGCCATAGAATAGCAAATTCTTTCATTTACGGATATGGCATACGAATTATCAGCATTGAATACACTATACTACACATATATGATCGATGGTATTAGCGTGCTTATGCATATAGGAAGGGTGTTATGATTTATGATTTAACGACATTTCATATCGAAAATCATTATTCATTTTTAATTATAATATAGGTATTATTAGAATATTATACGTTGCACAAAATAAAATGTACTAAATTATTTTTAAAAATATAGAAAAGTTTTTTTTTCTTGTTATATATAGTAGTTACCGTGCGGTATCAAATTATAGAGATAACTGATAAGACGTATACCATCAACGCTCAGTTAACAATTATCTACCATTCCTTTACCACGCGTGCACAAACATGATGATTTCTTTGGCTTACTATTGCGGAAACCACATCAATTTCATGGGGTAAAGATTAGATTTTAAACTTGGTCTAGGTACAAGATAAAAAAAACAAAATTTTTCCACCTAAGTATTCGCGACAGTGCATTAACTGCACTCTGCAAGGTTGAATATATTAAATACAATATACAGATAATATTATATTTATTGTAAACACTATTTCTACTTTTGCAGTTATACAACAAATTAAAGCATATCGCTTACACCGTTGCGCCAATGACTGAATGACATATATTATATACCTGCGGCGCGTACCTACAATCCGATTTTAATGAAACAAACATTATTATACATTGATATTATTATCATTCGTATTATCTCACCGTGAATAATTTTTAAAATTACGTTATGTTGCAGTTGGTATAAGAAGTGTGAGGAGATAGTACATATACAATATACGGTGCAAGGACAAAAGCGGAGAAAATACAGAAATATGAGAGAAGGGAATGAAAAAAATAAAAATTTTTCCAGTTACAAAAAAAAAATATACAGACAGCAGAAAAAAACAAACGTCGAAAGTGTATCTAATACTTATATATGTATACCCGGCAAGACACGTCAGATCTGTGACAGGTGCATTCAATATAATATATTATTATTATTGTTATACCTTTAACAGCATATATACACTGTCCTGGACTTCGAGATCTCGCATCGTCCTATATAATATAATATAGGTACAGACAACAGAAGAGCGTGCGAGTGGGCGTCAAAAAAACTCATTTTCCAGACATGTGATTATTAAATATCTAAGTACATGTATATTGTCGTTAGTGAGTTTCAATATTTAACAATATTTAACACTATGTAGAATCGGAATGTACACATAATATATTATTACAAATACGCACGATGTATGATATCCAAAAGGCGTAAAATACGTTTTTGTTTGCGGATTTATGGAGGTATAATGATTTTAAAAAATGCGGTAATCTCGATTGGAAAATGTCCAATTATCTTGTTAATTCGCGACGACATCGAACAACGGTTATTAAAACATTATAGAGACAAAAATAGTATTTCTGTCTCCCGTCTCTTATATATTATGTGCATATAATGTATATTGTACAATGTACGTAATATGTTAAAATTTTTGAAAATTTGCAAATTTTTTTTTCTACATAAATTGCAGATTTGTCAAGTATAAAAATAGTAAGCCAATTATCTCCGGTCTCCCACACACAGTTTAGCACTTAGTACCTATAAATTCTATACCGACTGGAAACGACGGTTGCACATTTGTACTCTTTGAATAATACGAAATTATTTAAAAACAATAACAGCAATCTTTAAAACGCAAAAATTCTCACAATATTCAACGTTAGTCTGTACCTATTATATATATATATATATATATATATACACACTTATCAAATATCGATAATATCGATAAACCAATAATCTGCACGTTTAACGGCGAGGTTGAAGACCCCGTTGCTGTGACTCGATTGATCGAATGAGATTTTTGAACTAATTTTACTGAAATTAAAATATTAGTCATCGCTGACCGGTTTGGTGGCGAATGACCTTTCGATAGTTTTGACTCCTCAATAGAACATGACGTGGACGAGGAAATCTAGAAAAACCGTTCGTTTCGGGTTGTGACCGTCGTTGGAAAAAACGCAGTGACACGACTAGGAAGCAGCGCCAGTCTAAGTCTCCAAGTATGATGCACAATACACTCATGGGAGTCATTCGCGACACATAGTCTCGTATACCTGTCGTTGTAACTAAATAGTCTTATTATAGAATATAATATATATATATATATATATATATATATATATATATATATAATATATTTATATTATATACGTCTAATATGCACGTCTCGCGCATACCGTAGCAGTGTTATCTGACAACGGAAATCGGTGAAAAAATATACATAATATTATTATCTAGATATTTTCTTCTAGATATTTCGTCATCGACGACACACATAATATTATTATCGCGTTTTGCCGGTCGGGCTCGACCCGCGTCCGCAATATGTAAAGCAGTACGCGGCGACGCGTTGATAAGGACCTAGGCCAGCTGCTGGCCGATGATTTATAGCATATTATTATTATTATTACGGCGAACATCCCGCGAGAGCAGGAGTTGCACAACGTCAACGGCGGTCATCGCACGTACCAAACGATATAATATTATTATTATATATACACAAACCGAGAACCGTTCATTAATATTACGAGCACACGCCACACGCACGCACACTTGTATAGGTCTCAGGTACCTACATGCTTGCACGCTGCCCGTTGGCCGCACTCCAAGGGTCACATCGCGCGGGCAGCGGGGCGGAGACCTGTCCGAGAAGGAACACATCGTCGTCGTCGTCGTCGCCGTCGCACGCGTACAGTCGTTCGCGGATGTCATAATAATAATAATGTAAAAAAACTGAATAAAAAAAAAAAATCTCCCGATCGTCGCATAATATATCGTATAATATAGTATGCCGCAGACGTCGGACGGGAGGTTCGCCCGATAACCGGACATCGTCACTGTACAGGGTGATCACCAAGCATGCTAGCCCCCGATTTTTTCACTCCATAACGAATTTATTCGTATTCTGATTTTCGGAATTTTTAAAGTATGTACTTTAAAACAACGTTTTCAGATTATTGAGATTTTTCGTACTACTTGACGAGCGCTGCAGTCCTGTTTTTCAAACGGGAACCCCTTTTATAAATTATTCATTTTTTTTAACATTTTCGATGTATTTAATTCAATATTCGAACGAGTAGTTTTTCAGTTATTAAAATATTTATACTAAGGATAAATGACTTTAAAAATGGTATTATAAAATTATAATACTTAGACCATTTTTATAAATTATAAATATTAATAGATTAATATAAATTATTAATATTTTCGAATTTTCATAGCTCCCATATCTTCGAAACTCATGGACCTATCCTTAGTACACAAAGCTGAATAACTCAAAAGCTATTTGTTCGGTTTTTGATTTTGATACGTCAAATTTTTCAGAAAAATGTTTTGCTTAATAATTTACTGTTGAAAAGGAGGATTCTCATTTGAAAAACAGAAGCTTGTATCTCCACCGGGCACGCCATTATTAGATCAAAATTAGAAAAAATTGATAATTAAATGAAAAAATGAGAGGAGCATGCTTGGTGAATCACCCTGTATATATTTAATATCATACATTATATAGGAGAAAAAAGAAACACGAAAACCCGCAGTGAGTGATCCAAGGTCGTTGCCAATTCACCAGTTTTTGTAATAATGCCATTAGAATATCGCACCACTACAGTATTTTATAATATTATTGAATTGAATGACGGGAGGACCTAATTTTTTCTACGGAGGCGATTCACTGTTTCAGTTTTTTTTGTTTTGTAATTAGACGGAATCACGACGAAAGATTTTTAAATGGTTTTTGCCAACGAGACACCATTACCAATTTTACCTATATAGAGTAATCACTCATTACCACGCTCTATTACTTCCAACAGTGTTATTGCGCTAATAAACTTATGTTTATTTTCAGATTCAACGAGTCTCTAGATTTTTATTTAAATATTATAATAATATCGGGTCAATTCGTAATACGATAATATTCGCGGCGTATATTTTCCACTATTTGAGCGATTTATGGTCAAAACTATTATAATGAGCGTTACTCGCTAAAGAATTATTATTACGATCTCCGTAATTCGCCCATCAGCCATGCTTCTTTTTTTTACTTCTTAATTGGATTTCAATGTCCATGAAAATACTGTTGAATAATTTTTAACAGTCGACCGTTTGATAAAAAAAAAACTTAAGTGATAAACTTAAGTGATTAACTTACGTGATTCAGAATGAAATTAAAATAAATTATAACTATTGGCACATATAAAATATCGAATTGGTCACTTTTTAACGAACAACAATAAAATAGAATCATAACGTTTGCAAAATATATTTTATATGTAAAAAATTACAACTCTTGATTTATAATTATATTATAATAGGTATAATATGTAAATCCAATACAAACTATGAATTACCGAGAATCTGAGGTAAAAATATTTATTCGTTATTAAAATGGCGATTTTAAATGAAGCAGTTTTAGTCGTAACTCATAATTATATTTTATAATTTAATTCAAATATATTTCAAATATGCATACAGTATGTATAATATAAGACTAAAATATCTGTGCTATATTCAAATTGCCTATACTATTACCCCTTATATTAATAATTTATTTTGTTTTAATCTTATTTTAAATTTATAAATCATAACATTATACATTATATTACGCGTGTGTGTGTGTGTAGGATATTCATATTTATTATCTCATATAATATTGTACGGTGGTTACGTAATGAATATAATATTGTTTTATTACCAAATATATTTTAGTTTACCGCATAATTTGTCGATAAACCGAGAAATATTTGTTGAATAAATAGAAATATTTCTGTCGCAAAGTTTTGCAACAGTGTTATAGACTATATTATTGCGATTTCTGAGGAAAGTTTGATCGTCGTCAGGTCCAGCACGAATGACCTCCTACACGATCCGATGACTAATAATATATATTGTTGTATCGTAGCAGATGGCTGGAAATCCCCGAAACGTTGGCCGAAACAGGTTTCGCAATCTTATTAATAAAAATTTATTTTTTATAAGTATAATAATCTAATATAATAAAATGAAAGAAAAGCGCAGTTGTAACTTATAACGTTTTTACCTTACCCTACAGACGATCGATACGAACGACATTAGCCATCGCATAATAGACATATGAATGTTCATGTTTTAATTCGAATGCACAAAATCCGTACATCTAGTTTCCTGTTTCCTCGCTATTATTATGACTAAACGCGGAGCGTATATGAAATAATGTACTGTTATTTGTTGGGAAATTTTGACGGTAAGGTAGAGCAATGTCAAAAGACGCATTTCGTATACATGGCATTACGTTATATACTAGGAAAGTTGTTGGAAAACCAATTAAACTGTAAGATCACTGTTAGTGCAATACAATAACATTTCATATATTTATATATAAGAAATGTTATATTTTAGTAGTTAACAAATACACAACTATAGATTTAGTACGCATAATTTTACCATACACAATTAAAAAAAAATACCTTCACCCGATAATACATAATTGGATTATATGGTATTTTTTTCTCAAATTGAACATAAAAAATATCTCAAATATCGATGCAGCACATACGGTGTATTTGTTTTTCGAGAAGTTTGCGCGCATTAAATAGCAATGGCCTGGAGTACCAAATGGGAAACCAAACCATTAGTATATTCAATATTCACATTACGTTTATTTACTCATAAATTAATAAATAAAAAAAGAATCTTTAAAAGACACTCGATTGCAATAATTATTCACACGGAAAATATTATGTACACTAATTGGTCGTCGGTTGATAATAACGAAAAAATAAAAATAAATAATTTTAAAGAAATTTCGTCAGAAAACTAATGACGCGTTAATTGCCACTGAGCCGTGTCACGCTATAAAATATTATACACATGAAGCGAGAATGTGGGAGATGGAAAAAAAATATTGAACTATATTACGTTGACAAAAACGTCGCAATGGCCAATGGTAATTTTTCGTCGACAATAGATGATTGAATCGCATTCAAAATGCGATGGCACAAACAATAAACGCCGGCGGTGTAAGACATAGCTATTGTTGGTTTCCATAATTTATTATCGTGACCGTCAAGATGCGATTGAGCAATGAAGATTAGCTGCTAATGGCTAAAGACGACCCAAAATATTTTGAATTGAATTCCTGCATAATATATACGATTGTAATTTGTATAACAGACGGATATCGTTCTTAAAAATTAAGTGGGTCAGTCATCTGAGAGTACAAGTTCAAGAGCGAAGGTAGTTAATGTAATTTATGAACTATAATGCCGTGTTAGTTTTAAATGCTTTTTATATAGTTAACTTATAACAGTCACTTGATAGGATTTTAATTGGAAATACACAACCTAGGTACGAAAAAAAAAATAAGATCTGTGCAATAATCATACACGTTCCTTACAAAAAACGGTGTGGAGGCAAATGTCTATAACAATATAGCAGTGAAAATGTCACGCCGTACGTGACAGCCATTGGTAACTACACCATATATACATATATATAGACATAACTTGTTGCCGATTAATCGATTTTTAAACAGTTTATATTACATACTAATTCCGAACTGAGTGTCAAAAATGTTATCGATTAGTCTTACACGAGCCTAACAAAAATGTATTTTCAAAAAAAAAATTAAATAAATATCATATAATATAAAATATAATATTACGGCTTGTTCTATTTGCTAGATTTATTTTTGTCCGGCGTAACATTGTGCAAGTCACTCGTCACGCGCCTATAATCTGGACCGTATATTCGCGGAAAGAAACATTATACTTATAATAATAATAATAATAATAATATATTGTGTTTCCTTGTCAGGAAAATATAATGATATAGGTAATAAAACACGAAACGAAAAACAGAAAAAATGCTCGGTTAAACGGTTTTTGTTTTTTTATTTTTATTTTTTTTTTTTTTTTGATGTGTTCGTTGTGTATACAGTAATTAAAAACGCGGTGAAAATTTTGCATATTTTTATATCTCTGCCGTCGTTGCCGCGAATAGAAAGCAAACGGTTTTTAATTATCGTGGTAACGATGACGATAATGATAACAATATAAATTCGCCTACGCATGTTTGCGTTGTCTGCGTAATTCGGAGTAATTAAAGGAAAAAACCGTCTCTGTGTAGTCTCTCTCTACACTCCCGCGGACCGGAACATTTGTGGTGTCGGTGTGCACGTGCAGCAACAGGTGCTCACCTCCCAAATCGTTGCACAAAACGATGGACAGTAATGATGATATTATTATTATTTAAATATTTTTCAGAAAAAGTCAAAACGCGTCCGAAACGATGAACATTGTCTAGACATGTTGGACATTCGATGTAGGTGTATTATAATATAATACATATCGTACCTATTTTAATATTTTTTTTCATCGCCGTCAGTCGGTTTGAAACGGAAAAATATCGAATTCGTCTAATATATTATTATATTTCGTTGGTCACATTCGAACAACAATCGAACGAGAAAACATTCGACGTGTTTTGTTTTTGTGCATTTAATAATATCATAATACTATTGTAGTCGTACAAAATATTCTGTGAATAGTATTACGTTCTACACATTGTAAACATTTGGCTAAAATGCACCTGCAATCGCGTTCAGTCTTAGTGTGATATGAAGTTTAATCATCGCGCATTAGATACATATAATATTAGTATTTTAGCAATTCAATATTAATTTATATTATTCAATAATCGGTGAATATTTTAATACCTATTTATATAGTTGTACATATTGACGACGTTCGTTTTAAAACACACGATTTATGTGCAACAGTAATATGAAACGCGAACTTGATGATTATATAATATTTCACGAACACTATTTGCTGTTGTTCTAAAACGAAGTATACATTTTAGATACGACACAATTTGTAAGATCGCCGAAAAATATGTTGGTCCTTCGCCGATTCTCGATGATTTGCAGTTTTAATACATTTAACCGGCGTAAACGTAGGTAGGTATCTGTTTTTTTTTTCAAAATCGTCCAAGAAGAAATGTCTCATGTCTTATTGAATAGATACTATTGATTTTTATGAAAATCTGATAGCGGCGTTTCTGTCATTTATGCGACCACGACTTCTTGAATTTTCCTACAAGTATTTAATGCAAAAAGCGTGTCAATCTCAATAAATCTCACTTACCTATATTAAAAGCAATACACACGCAATAAATACAATTATAACACGAATTCTATAACGAGTGAAGTTCATATAAATGACTCTTGTAACTTTATAAGAATAAAAACAAATCGTACGTGGTTTATATTATGTATAAAAAAAAAGTTACCCAGAATTGGCAGAATTCCTATCTATGTATGGGATAAACGTTTATAGATCGGACATTTCATATGTAATAAAAATAAATTGCCCAACAACACAATAATATTAGCTACTACGAGATTCTGAACGCAATAAAAAAAAAAAATGTGTCATGTACAACGTTATTATTTCAAAATAAATAAACCTATTGTACAGATACGCTGTATTTATTTTTCGCATAAACTAATGTATTTTATAGTTTTAATTTTAAACCTAAGTAATGGACAAAGCATTGATATTGGGAAATATATGCAAGTTGCTATATATTAAAACTGATTTTGGTTGTATAATGCAGATGTTTTTGTCAATAAAATATTGTAGTTGGAAATACAAATTTCTACGGCACTATAGTTTAAATGAAAAATTTGTGTTCTAAAATATCAGATACTACCGTTTATAAAAAAAAAATATATATATAAGCTTCAAAACTGCCAAAACTCTCAAAAACGTGCATCTTTAATAGCGAGTACATCGATAAATCGTAAAATACGCACATACACGAACAGCCAAGTATTATGTCTTAAGTATAAGAAAAATATAACGACATTTTGTAATATTTGTGGACAAATGTCTTATATGAGTATCATATAATACACAAACGACCTGAAAACAATACGATCATACGCGTGGGTATATCATTATTTAATCACATATAATAATATGTATATTATCGTTTCACGAGCAACGCATAACGTGTCGCATCATATGCAGTGGAGTGTCAAGCACAAAACTTTTGACCCGTTCTGCTCTGTGGTTTGTCGTTCAATACTACATGGGTGTAAAGTTTAGTTTAAATTATAATTAGTCCGGTAAAATAAAAACTGGGCGGGCCCGGTCCTATAGTCGAACTGCTCCGTAAACACGTCACTGATCTCAAAATATGGCGATTAAATATTCCTATACGCACATGATATTATAACAATATATTAAAACGACGATTAATGCGCGGAAACGACAAACACGCGGCGTATAATGATATATGTTATCAGCGGATGGAGGCGCGGTTTGAAAAAAAAAAAAAAAATCCAAAACGACTCACCTCCTGTCCCTGACTCGTTTTTGGGTGCCGTTCGTGCCCCTGATGGTCCTGTACAGTGACATCATGTTGTCACGGCCCGGACGTCGCACTGGCGCGGCGGGTGTGTATAATGGCAACGTGTACGTGCGCGCGTTGCACCGGTCGGCGGCGAAAACGATAGTGTAACGACGATAATCGAGAAGCAGAAGATTCCGTCCGTCCGTCGGTTGTAGGACTGTCGCTGCAGTCTCTCGCTGCCGAGTCCTTTCCCTTTCGTACGATATGGGCGTACTTGCTGTACAATAATAATAATACGCCGTGTTATTGTTATTTAGGCGGTCGTACGTTTAACTATTTACGGCAACGAAACAATACACTGGCAATACGGCACTCGCGGTCCGCACAATGTCGAACGCTATAATAAAGAACAATATCGCGACGACCGTACGACGTACGAAAGCGTGGTGGTCGTACGATATACGAGACCCTACGCGTAAACCCCGGCCGAACAACCACGGTTGCAAAAAAAGAAATGCACGATGACCGCAGACGAGTGCGCGTTGTAACGATTATGATTGCGCGGGTGGTATCGAACGTCGTCGTCAGCGGCGGACGGTCCGACGTTAATTATCACACTACTCGCGCGACACGATCGCGTTTTCTCTTTCGCGCGCTCGCACCCGTGCCCGCCGCCGCCCCTCTACGCGTCGACACACGCGACGGCGGTCGCATCAGCCGCCGTCCGCGAGCTCGGGATGTCGTCGTCCTCGCCGAACACCCTCCCAACGTACGTCGTTGTCGTAATGATTATTAACCGGTGTAATCGATATTACGATATTTTTTGTTTTTATTACTTGCCTACTGTGTCAATTCTCGCGAGGTTGTGGTAGTGGCCCGGTGCGTTGAACAGCGGTTGTTTTTTGAACATTTTATACTGTTATAATCCGGTAGATATTAGCGGCGTAATGGATTTGGATCAAAGGATGCAGTGACACTTGGGGGACACGATAAAGGTTAGGGGAGTGTTATAGCTTCCTACGATTGGGAACAATTATGATATTATTAGACAAATATATATATATATATATATAACTGATTGAAACTGAATACAGAAGTTTGTATCATCATACAATACAATTCTAATGCTATATAAAACCAAGAAAACAACATCTAAACATTTGAGCTTATAGTCTTTAAGTATAAATCTACGATCTATTTTCTTCGATCTAGTAAATCTGTAAAACAGATAGGTTCTTACTAATCTATAGGCAGAAATCGGGGATGGGAGGCTTAGGGGGTATAAGCCCTCTTCAAATATTCTATTAACTTCCCAAAACAGACAGCTTTTTAATTTTGTGGGATCGAAGCCCTCTCATTCGCATTGATGTTAAAACGTTGACTCATTGACATTTTAATGGATTTCGGCCTATGCTTATAACACCCGATTAAGTATTTATAAATACAATTTACGAAATAACAATGGATAATGCACAATATAACAATATTATACTTCAAATTATATGATTATATTTATAAATTTAATATTACACTAAAAACCATCATTCGGTACCGGCGCGTTACGCGATCATTACGCCAAGGGATTACGTGGATTTTAGAAACTTTTATAATAATATAGGTAGCTACATATATCTAATAATGTACGTTATAAATAACAGCCGGAGGAAATTACTGTTTATCCCCATACTAGGAACTTGTGAATAATATAGACGATGACCTATATAAGCGTCTCACCTTGACACACCGCCCGGCACATAATAATCTTCAGGAAACAGTTTAGTCGGACCGGATATATAGGTGATGACAACTGATGACTAATGAAATTCGTTTGCCGGGGTGTAGTCGCGTCGTTAGGTTAATATTAATACATTTAAGCACACTTGCAGACGGCACGGCAAAAACGACGGATTGATCGATATTGGCCGGCGACACAAAAAAAGAACGATGGGCACATAGATAATTAAACCATAAATGGAGCATCATAAATCGAGGTCACTTTATTTTGGCGTTCGTAAACTTACAACAAATTGAGGCCAGTCACGTATATAAGAGGAGGGATCCACGGGGTTCGGAGCCTCCCCTCCCCCGAAATTTTTCTGTACTTCTATATAAAATCACAAATCACAATCCTTATAATTGAAATAAAAATAAAAACTTAGCTATTAAATACAAGTTATTCAAAAATATTTCATTGTATTATGGTATAGAAATAAACCACTGTAAAACGGTCGAATTTCGCGTTATTATTTTATCGCGGAGAGCTGACTTTCGTCAGCAAACGTCGTAGGTATAACGTTAATATTATTATCCAATAATATAATTATGCGAGTATGAGGCATTTGTACATGTTATCGGAATTCTAGTATTGGCTTTGCGTCGTCATTCGAAAAAATATATATACCATCAAACGGCAATGTCTTTCATAGTTTCGTGTGATTTTAATTATACACGTCACACGAGTATTGAGTGCGCGACAACAGACAACACGACACACGAGTTTCGTTTTTGACAATATAGAATTATACGTTGAACGTTCGTTTTCAACACTAAAGCCCTTAAAAACATCGTTCCGTAATAAAACTGGAAATGACCATCATTGGTGTGTGCACGGGGGCAGCAGAGTGTGCTCTTGCTGCCCCTGGACGGCTCAGATAGATTTTAAATGGCCGAACGGGTCCAAGCTGGGTGACCGTCGTATAATGCTCAATATAAAATTATTTAAAATGGTATACAAACAGTGTATTAAATTACCAAGTTAATCTATTCTGTGTTTAAGGACCAATTTATCACAGTGTTTTATTAACATTCATTAAAGATTTATAAAAAAATATCAGAAAGATTATAATATTATGTATTTCTAGTTAAATTGACCTATAAATTACTTAATCAAAATAACTAATTTGAGGGATTATATAATATATTGTATACATTTATAATAATATAGAAGATAAAAAAATTGTTTGTGGGCCGTTAAGAAAAAATAATAAGCTGGAATCAATGTTTGCTACCCCTGACTTGAAACTCTGCGCACGCCGTTGCTGACCGTTTAACTGGATTTGCTCTTCTGTCAGTACATTGGGAAGTATCTATCTCAACAGACGAAATATTGGATATAATGGCTTAAAAAAATAGAAAAATTATATTATAGGAATTAATTGAAGATATTAAATAGTTATACATAATTGTACCAATTATATTATAAAGGTTTTAAGTTTTCAAGTTATAATAAAAATAAAAGGTTTTGTATATCAGTTATGTATGAAAATTGTACTAACATTTTTTTTGACTCCCCCCTCTCCTCAAAATAAAATCCTGGTTATGTGCCTGATTGAGGCCGTTTGTTTACATTTTTCTATAATACGATAACATAATGCAAGTATGATATTTTGTTTTTGATTGTTGATGAATGATTTATTTAATCTAGATTCTAGAATTATGTTATAAAAAACCTACAACAGAATCAAAACTATAATATTTATTACCAATTATAGTATTTTTTTGTTGTGTTTGTCAAAAATGGACCAGTAATAATCCTAGTTTAACATTTCACAAGTATACCTAAATGAACTATTTTTGAATTTTGTTAAATTACTACGTTCTTTTTGTTAACAAAAACTCACTATAAAATTATAAATTCCCAAATAATCCAAAACGTTTATTGAAATGGAAAGAAATTTCGAAACATTTAAAAAGTACTACATTTTCAATTTTGTTTTTTGTTATTACACGTCTTGATAATATCACTTATAACATTATAAACAAATGGCCTCTCAATTGGAATCACTTGATCACTGCTGATAAGACGTTACCTATGTTTTATCCATGATTTTATTATCCATGGGTATTAAATTAATTCGTTGTATTATTCATTTTTTTTTGGTTTTAGTACACACTATTAAAAACTATATAACACACTATACAAAAAAATTGCGCCTATAATTTTGTTATTTTTGATCTGCTATTTTAACAATTTATGAAGAATCATGTATTAAATTTTCAAGAAATTTGACCCAATGAATCTTTTTTTATCGATATTTAAAGAAAAAAAATTTGAAAAAACAGAAAATTTCCTAGGATTACATTTAGCTTAAAAATTCTCAAAATATAATATTTTAAAATTTTTTTTTTTTTGTATAGAAAATGATAATCTAAACATTTTGTAAAATTTCAAATATCATCAATTATTTCTTTTTGAATTACATCAAAATAAGAAAATCGTTCCCAGAGAAAACGAGTGAATATTCAATGTCTAATTTCAAACGCTCATAAAAAAATTAGTTTGACTTTCGGGTAAATTAATTTTTTAGAAAGATAGAAAAGCTTATAGAGATCCTTGTGTTGAATTTTCAAATCTTAGATTTGTATCGAATTTTTTTATGAATTTCCTAATAAAAAAAAACTGCAAAATTTACGTATTTTCTTGAAATTTCAACTTTAGATACTTATAAAAAACTATTAGATACTTATGCTCAACTTTTTTTTTTAAATTTTCATTTACAATAAGTTATGAAAAACGTTGTACTACATTTTTAAATTTTTTGCTCGACTGAAAAAATTTTTATCAGCAATAAAAAATAAACCTGAAAATTTATTGTGCTTATACCAAAAAATAAAGCTAAATAAATGATAAATATAAATAATAAATAGCTTAAAAAAAGTCAAAATATTTTGATAATTTTATGGTGTATAGAAAATGTTTATATAAACATTCGGTAAAAATTGCCTGTATTTACGGTAATTATTTCTTTTGTTATATCAAAAATAAAAATAAATTTTATCGAAAATTTCCTATTCGAAAAATTCCCGATTTTTCTTAATTTTTTTTTGTTTTTCTCGGCGCGTTTGAAAATATTTTACTTTTGATCACCCAAAGTACCAACTAGATTCACTTTCCTATCAGAAAAGATGCTAATGAAGAAAATCGGAGCACTTTTATTACACTAAAACGTGATGACAGACAAAAAAAAAGAACACAATATTGTAAAATTAATACATTCATTGCTCCGATTACAACCTAAAATCCAAAATATCAAATTTCAATTAATAGTTCAAAAAGAAACAAAATATTTTGAAAATTATACCACATGTAAATCAAAATGAAAATTCTAATTTAAACATTTGGTGAAAATTTCAAGTACCTTTTACAATTATTTATTTTTGAATGGCAGCAAAATGATAACATCAAGTTTGTCGAAAACTGGTTTTGTGTAAAAATATCCTTATTTCTTTATTATTTTAGTTTCCCTAATTATTAAAAAGAATACTTGGAATTTGTTACTTATAACCTAACCAGGACAGAAGTTTTTCCTATTTCCTACCAGAAAAGAAATAGAAGTTGAAGATTGAAGCATTTTTACTGCTCCAAAAGTGATAATAAGCACAGAATAATTTAAAACACACCATTGTAAAATCAATTTAAATTTATTGTTTCCCTCAGGGTATGAAATTTAAATTGCGTCTATTCTATTATGTTCACTTCACCTAGATATTTATTGGAGGACACCACTGATTTGTTGTAAAATATTATACGTATATTGTTTACGAGTTATTCGGTAACAATAATAAATATATTACGATTTTATTTATGTCTAATGATAAATTATGGTAATGGCAATAACAAATGTTATTGCGTTTTAATGGATAAACTATTTATATTGAATAAGTAGTAAGTACATTACCATTTTACAGAAGATAAACTCAAACTTATTTTGGTATGAAAATACATAAGAATCTAGTAAAAATTATTAACATCAATATCATAATTTGTTTGGAAATATATTTTGTTATTGGTGGCATAACCTTCTATAAATAATATTTGTTAGTTTATGAAAATTTTAGATAATTAATAAGAAAAATAATACTAGTTTTCGTTTTTGTTTTTCAAAATAAATTCTTTAATATACTAAAATATAAAAACTCTAAAATGTATTGAATATAATTTTTAAATATTAAAAAAATGTCCACTATTGTAGAATACAATCTATGGAAGCTGTTATGGTTATTGATTATAAATACAATTGCTATTACTACGGTCTATTATACTTTTATGCTTATTAGAATTTATAATTAATGCTATTTAAAATTTTAACCAAGTACACGTAGGGATACAGGAAAATTGATAATAATTCTAATTTAAAAGCAAATATCGATGTAATGACTGGGTCCTACCCTTGTCAGAGATAATCACAATTAATAATATTTCTATGTTTTTCATATTTTAGTTGATTAAATAGACCAATCTGTACCTATAAATATATTTAAAAATATGTAATATACTTAGATTTGTTTATTAAGAAAATTCTTAAATTTGTATTGAAAACATCGAAAGTTGATCGTTCATTGTAGATTCATTCTCGTATATGTACTTACCTAATAATTATTGAATCTTAGGTGGCTAGTAAAAGAAAAATAAAATTGTGGGCATTATTCCAATATGTAAATAGTTAATGCATAATAAAAATTTTATTTAAATTATCTCAGTTTAATATTTAATTTGTAGTTTGTACCAACAATACATTTTGTATGATTTCATAAATAATATTATTCTGTCTGGTTTTATATTTTTGTCACGTATATTTCAATGTTACACAAACATTTAAAATAACATCAACAATAAGCGCGGAAAAAATCGATTAAATGTAATACTATATGAATACAATTTCATATTGTATCAGTACAATACTTATAAATTTTTACTAATTTAATGATTACAATTTACAAATATAACTTAAGTTTGTGCATTATCGTATAAGAGTTTTTAGTCTTTCATCTTCTATATCTATCTATATCTAATATATAAAAATGAATGTACATTTGTATGGAGCTTATAGACACGGAAAATATTGAATGAATTGGAATTAAATGTTGCACACGTATTTCTTGGGACTAAAGGAGTGTTCATAGCTTAATTTTTTAACTTATAGAAATAGATTGCTGGCTCACAAAAATCGAATAATTTCTTGTTCATATACAAGGTTGCTATTAGTTACAGAAATAAAAGAAACTTTTATATAATCTACTAACTGTCCCACCCAGCGTTGCCTGAGCCATATATTAAGTTAAGATTAACATAAAATGATTTACATGCATCTTAACCACCTAGCTAGGCAATCATTTGCATTGGATTGTAGATAATATGTAAGCAGTAAATTATTAAGTAGGCAATCCATCTGTGGTGGATTGCGGAACCCATGAGATGCGTAAGTGAGTGAACTTAGAATTAGGTAGGTACATGAAAACCATTGCAACGGTTGCCCATGCAAAAGATTTGTTTTTTTTTTATACATTTATTTGTAAAAATATGTATATGCTATATTTCTAATTATAATAGTTATAAAATATGTAACCATTGACAACCCTAAAAATAAGCAAAAATTATACATATATATCCCACCAAAAATAGCACTTTCAGTTTTCCCAAAATTTTTACCGTATAATATGTACGTAAGATAGGATGTTATATGCTAGAAACCTTGTCAGGAATGTACTCAACAATTTCCAAAAGTTTCATGGCGATCGGATGAATAGTGTAGGAGTGCATAGAGGATATACAGACAAACATTCATTTTTTATATATACATATAGATGTATTAACTTTAATCAATGGTAATCTTAAATTTGTTCTTAAAAAAATAACAATGTATATTTAACTCTCATATGATATAATTTGAGATATATCTTATTATTTCGAATCCGTAAACGCGATGATTTGATGCATGCGTTTACCACATCTGCCCAATTAACCAATGGCAATTATATTTTATACACAAAATAAAATACTAATTTCTATAATTTATTTCTACTATTGATATTACAACTTACAGATTATATTAGTAATTTTTGTTTATTAATGATTACCATTTGTCACAACTTACAGATTATAAGAATTTTTTATACGAGTATAAGATGTTGTAACCAATAGCAACCATTTATAAACTAATATTTCCATCATATATCTCAAAATCCTTGCACCTCTTTAAAATACGAATTTTGGTTTAAAAAATAGCCTATTCTCAAACTTATCAAATATACACAAAAAAAATCATGAAAATTAGTCAAGCCGTTTCGGAAGAGTTCAATAACAAACACTGTGACCGGAGAATTTTATATATAAGATATAATATATACAAATAAATGTATATTTGTAGCTTATATACTCAAAAATACTCAATCAATTTTAATAAAAATGTCAGAGATTGTTCTTAGAAGTATCAGAAAATTTTAAAGAGTAGTTTGACTTATATTTAAAAATACACTAAGTGTTATATCCAATCCATAACAGGTGTTTGCAATGTGGTCAAATTAGTTTACAAAGCGAGGTACACTAAAACAGAGATACACCTATTATATAACATCGTCTTTTATATAATTTTATTTTTTTCCATTGGCAAAGTCGAGTTATACAGCTAGTTATATAATAATAATTATTATGTATTTTGTAAACTAACTTCATATTTATTTTAAGAATTGCTAAAATACATTTCAATTTCTCAATAAAGACTTAACGCAATGTTTGGTATTTGATTAAACCAGAATTTTATTACAATGTTTGAAAACTTAAAAAAGTAAGAGTATGTATAATGTATAAACATAAAAAAATAATACAAAATCATGTTTCAATGAATTTAATGTGTTAATATAGTTGCATGCAAAGTGATAATTATTCATCTGCAATTATAAAAATCTGTATACATTAGACACTTATTACCTAAATGACTTAGCATATAATAATATTAAATCACTAAAATTTTATTTAGTGAAATACAGTCATGTGATAATAAACTTGTTTTTGTAAAAATTTACATTTTAATTGATTGGTTAATAAATTGTTTCAACTTTTATTTAACTATACTTAACTAAAGGAAGTTTTTTTTAAGTTAACACACTTTATTATTACCAACTTATTTGAATAAAATTAGGTGTTTGTCACATTTATGCAAAACTATAATGTCATCAATGTTAAAATATTATTTATTTACTTATATTGTCGTTGTATCTATATAAATAATTTTGGTGTAAAAACCTATATACATAATACATTTTGGCAACGATTAAGCAGTTTAATTATTATTTTATAATATTATAATATTCCATTAGGTATAGTCCATAAAACCATAAAATATTAAAATATGAATGTATTTATATATTTTTTTAAAAACAGCGGCGTTATAGTTTTTTTTTTTTTATTAGTAGTGAAACAATAGTGTTTTTTTGTATAGTAGACATGCTCTACAGAAACTATGATAGGCGGGTATTATGTCATGATGAAATATTGAATAATATATATAAATACAAAATAATTATAAATCTATTACAAAAATCACACGCTTAGTGATTTTAAAATCCAAATTAAATACAATGAGGTGAAACTTAAAAACGTATACATAAAATAAAATGCATTTAAAATATTGTACTAATTCCTTTCCATTGAAAATTTTAAATTGTTTTAAAATACAAACAAAATTTGCACATAAACAAATATATTAAAATTTCTTACTCAATGTTTTAGTTATTGACTACTGTCATTTAAAAAAAAAATTATAACAATTAGGGATTTTGCTAGATTTGTAATCATAATAGGACGGACTTGGTTGCAAACTTTCTATTTTCAACTGAACCTTGAACGTGACCTAGAAAACCTGTTTTCTCACATGCATAAATATTTCATCGTTAAGTAAACGATTTATACATAATATTACAAAATATCAAATGTAAGTTTATATAGATATTCAAGTGGGCTATAGTTAATAGATATTTACAGTTTATAAGTTGATTTAACCTCGACACAAATCAAAATCATAAACAATTTTCTGGAAAATATTTTCTTATAGTATTCATTTTTTTAACCTGAACCAATTACCATTTTAACCAATAACTATTGGTTATTATTTTCCTAATAAATTTATACAAAATTATCAAAAATAGTATAATTAAAGGAAAACGAAAATACTCGTATTACATGGTATGTTGTTGAAAAATGTTTTCTCATCATACGTAGGCATCTGTATATTTTATGAAAAATTACCTTCATAATATAAATTAAAATAAAATATTTAAAATTAATGGTTAGATTCTATATTTAACATTACTTAGAGCATGAGTTTTCTATTCGGAAATAGAACAATCTAATACAAAAATGTAGCTACAATCTATGAAAAACTTTTATATTGTACTTAAAACACATGTTAATGTTATAGCCACCAAAGTCACATCATAATAATATGTAAACATTATAAATTTGATCTAGATCAATTTAAATAATTAGTTCGAAGGAGAAGGTATATTATTACGGAGCATTATTTATTCATGTAATAACTGAACTTGACATAATTTTTTTTACATTTATACTGCCAACCAGTTTATCTTGCTATTTCAATTTTAAACACACTCAATAATTGCATATAACTGTCATATTTCTTTAGATAGTTACATGATGTGAATTATTTAAAAGCAATATTATGTACATGAATTATCAACCTTCAATCCTGCAAAAGATATATTATTATGTAGTATTTGTTAATTTCTTGATATTTAATGTTATCTTATAGGTATCTAATATTTATATAATATATTGTGTCTGCCATCGAATAATATACATTCAATAAATGAGTAAATATATTTTACAGGGTATAAACCTACTCGTGTAGTGTGTACAATTTATTATGTTTAAAAAAAAAGCAGAGTTTATAAATAAATTGATCAAATATATTTCATTGATTTGCATAATTGTCTATATTGTTACCAATTAAATGTACAACGTGAAATATATAGATATACATAATATATAATTGTACTTATATTTTTCTTGGTAAATAATTTTGAAGTTTGATTATTTAAATTTTATTGGCGCTGTTTGATATGGTATATTATGTTAATTAATTGAATTATGATTACATATTTATATTATGCATGATGCACCTACATATATTATAGAACATGCGTATACATTTCAAATATTAGGGAATTAACACGCAATCTCGTGTATGGAATGATGAAAAATAATAATACTGTTGGTATAAGAAAAAAACATGTACCATTGAGTAATATATGCAATAGTGTCTACTTATTGAAATAATCTTTTAAATTAAGAAAAATAAATAAATGTTTCATCAAGAAAGTATTAGAACATTCGAATGTTAATGAAAGTGAAAGAGTGTAACAAGTGATAAAGCGATAAATTATATTATGATGAACACCATTTCCTATAGTATATTTGTATATTTATATTATTCCTACTACAGCTTAAATCAAACCTTTATTCAATCTAAACTGGAAACACGAATAGCATTATAATTGCACTGTCTATAATTCGAAAAACCTATTTATTAAAAACAATTAATATCCTATTCCACAATATACACATAGGGTGGACTTATATTTATAATCATCATTAGCAGATATTATTTCAAAAAGTAGAATTTTTTGCAGGTATGTAACTTTATTCTTCTAAAAGAAATGGCGATTCGTGTTTGGGGTCGGGAGACGAGCTCCTGCTTCGCGGGCGGTCGGCGAGCGGTCAGAGAGCTGCGTTTGAGGCCGACGCCGATTTCTCGGCTTGACAGCCGCCGTTATCGTAGTCGTGCACGGCCACCTGGACGTCGTCGTCGATTCCTCCCGTGATCAGAACAACGGATGAAGGTTTACTCTGATATTACATGTACGCAAATAGAAGTGATTTATAAATATATAGGTATTTGTACATTATTATAGGCACGTTGTAATATATAGGTGGTAGCCAGGCGGCTAATAGAATATGTCCGTGAAATGTGCCCAAATTCTAATTTGGCCGTTGGAATCGGCAACCGTGAGTATATCTAAAATCACAATCGAAAAAAATCTGACACATAAGTCACAATCGGAAGAGATATTTCACTTCGTAAATCTGAACAAAAATCATGAATTTATACAGCTAGTACGGCGTAGTATATCCGAAGTGGTGAGCACCAACCGCATGCGTAAACTAGGATGATGGACATAAAATACTACATAAGGTGGTATAGGTATTTTATAATTCACCCGCCGCGCCGCTGCTTACAAATGAATTACTAAATAATAGAAATCAAAATTTGGCCGGATATCACTTCATGGACATATTATATTTATATTCTATGCAACTATATAACTATATATTTAGTGTTTCCTAAACTCGGCAGACATTCGACTTCGAGATCGTCGATAAATCCTCGTGGTGGTGGTTAACGAGCAAAGGACATATTTTCTCATCAAACTCGGCTAAACATTGCCGATGATAAACCATCTTACACTCTATAAACAAATAATAACGAATTACCAACGTAGTCGTATAGATATTTAAATATAGACTATAAAATATGGTATAGACCAGCCATACTCAACTTGCGGCCCACATATTGTTTAATGTAGCCCAAACAAAACTTAATAAGCTGATATAAAAATTTGTAAATTTGTAAAAACGTAAATTTTAAAACTAATAATATAAATTTAAAAAAAATACATAGAATTTTGGAATTTAGTGTCTGAAAAATACAAAACTATATAAAAATGTGCCCACTTTTTGCTAACAATGTTCACATCAACATATCTATGTGAAACTTAATATTCAAAGATAAAATATGCAAATAATATGTACAGAAATTGGCTTACTGATTCACATATTAGCTTCTTGTTAAGAGTAGCATACAGAAAACCTGATATATCCAAAATAATTAATAAAATATCTCAATATCAAAAAACACACTAATTTAAAATAAACATTTAATTTTTTTTTTAAATAAATTATTTAATGTAATAACACAATAAATAAATGTGTTTTAAATTTTTTTTCGAATCCTTTTTTCGCTCATTTTGACTTGCGGTCCGCGTATATTTTTAAATATTTTATGTTAACTCCCAAAAAAAATAAGTTGAGTATGGCTGATATAGACTATGAACTAACCCTTACACTTAATTGTGGTGATCCATCTCCAAACGTTTCGTACTCCACAAATCGAACAAGTTTTAAGGATCCTAGAATGTATATTTAAGACCTTCCAAACGTGTCCGTCGTTAATTTCAACACAAGCTATCTCCAACTCACTTCTGTATGCTTAAAAATGAAAACGTTTTTGAAATAAAACAAGACACATTTAAATTACATGTACTTACTAATCGATGATTGGCTTAAAAATTTTTACTTTATTTACCATTTATGTGTAAACAATGAGTATAGGTGTAACACTTTTTATTTTGTTAAACGCGTATTTGTGTATAAACTTTATTAAATGATAATAAGTTTTATGGTATTTTATCAAAAATAATAATTTATGAAGAACAAACTCGTTGCTAACGAAAACATCTCGTGGAGATTTTTATCAATAAAATTAGTTTTTAATTATCTGTCCAAAACTACAGTATTTTCTCTCATAAGATGGTTTATTTTCTAAATTTTCCATACTATTACATACATTTTGACAATCTTTTTTATTACCACGGTAGTACAAACTGTCTTACTGGATATCAAAAAACGTTTAGCTTTTCAAAAAACTATTATATATAAATATACAATGAATAAATTAAAAACCGAAACTAAAATATTTAATTATTATTTAACAAAATGTATTGTTAAACGGGACTAACCGTACATAATATTATCTATGTAATTTATAATGAGCTATAACTTATACGCATAAAGTATGTGTCATAATGCTATTTTATAACCATAATTATTTTAATTTTTATACATACAACTTAGAATAATAATAAAAGCTTACGAGTAGTATAATATTATAAGTGGAGATCTCTGTGAGCCATTTTTATTTTAGCGAGTAATTTATAATAACAATGTTTTAGTATTAGGCTAAGGTGAATATTATTATAGTTATAATATGTAGAAATGACGAAATAAACGAATAATATGAAAGAAAAATATAGCGAAAAACTAAAAGGTTATGTTTGATAGTATAATTTATAATCAATTGAAGTAAACATATGTGTACTAAGATCTAATAATATTATTTGATTATGAAGTGATCCAAAAATGTTGCATTTAACTACAATTAATTAATTGACTTTAAATAAATGATAAATCTTCAATAGGATACAACAAACAAATATATTTTTAAAACGTACTAAGTAGTAAGACAACAAATATAAAATTATAAAAAGAAACGTACCTACTTAACATCATTAAAAATAATTTATTTTACAGTAAAATATAATAATAAAACATCTTGGAAATTATTCTATCAAATTTGAGTGATTATATTTGACGAAAGTAAAAATATTTTATTACGTGCTTTTATCTCTTGAATCGTATGAGTAATTATTGATTCAATGACGCGCAACTAAGAGTGATCTATGCGGTCGCCCAGAGGCTCGGACTCTTGAGATCCAGAAATGCACAATGTTTTTCTTTTAATCATATTATGCTACACAAAATACATTTTTTATTAACTCAAAATATGCTTGAATTCAATTTTGATGTATAAACCTGTTCTTTTTTTTGTAACAAGTGTAAATATTATATGTTATCAACGCAATTTTTATCAAAATCTTGAAAGTATTTTGCAAAGGTATACATTTTTAAAATCCGTGAGTTCTACGACAATTTCCTCAAGATACTATATAGGTATTACTCTTCGGTGGTTGATCATCTCGAAATAATGTTTTTTATAATATATAAATATATAAAACGTGATTTAAACTAGAAATTATAGATGTCTCGGATTGGTATTTGCCTAGATAGAGGAGGCATTGAAAATATCGCAACTAAGCACACATTTTGAAGTTACGTCACTAATAAATGATAATAATTGTGAATTGTACCTACATTTGGAACTATAGTCATAGTCATAGACTAACTTAATTCAAAATAAATAAATGGTTATGTACTTCTGATAACATAAAAACATCATAAAATAATAAAAGTATTAAAAATAATATTGCCCAACCATGTTTTGGCTGTTCTTTTTACCGGACTGAATGTAATAAAATATCATGAAATACAATATTTTTGACATTATTAGATATTTTATGACATTTCACTTTTACTTTTTAATGCACAGGTACCGCAAATTAAGTCCATTATCAGTTGAAATTCCACCTATATAAATATAAGAAAATAATAAGTTGAATCATTCGTTATATTTAATTGCTATCATAATATGTAAATGTACAGACCTCCTGAGTCCTGGAGAAAGTATAATTGCATTGATATTTCACCAATTTTTGATACTTTTTAGTATTGATTTCAGTCACCAATTCAATTATATTATAATATTAACCAAAGTATTTAATAAGCTAACTAGCCAGTTTTCTAACTAAAACAAAAAAAAATAATTTAAAATTGCCAAAGCCGCAAGAATAAATTTTTAAATTTTAATATTAATTTAAGCATTTCATACGATAAACACTACATATCATTTGATTATTTTTTTTTTAATTTTAGTTCAGAATAGTTGTCATAAATATAATATCCGCCCCTTCATTGCGAGAACTTGTAAAGGGGCGTATACCACTTGGCAACAAAATGATTAAGAAATAAATCGGACTGTTATATACGAACATTAATTACCTACTGAAGTGTTCATTAATTACTGAATGTTATTGTAATATTAAATTGAATATGATATAAAATTAATTTAAACGAATAAATATAATATTAATTATAATAAAATATTTATTAAATAATAATAATTTATTATATAGTATAACATGTTTTAGATCAGAACTATCAAATATCAATTTATTTTTAATTCTTTACATTTGTAGCACACAATTATATTATAATGAAAGAATCGCTTAGCTCAACATAATATTTATATTTTATTAATCTTATAAATATTATTCATGGATACTTGAAACTTTTAATGTATACAATTATATTTTATTCACACTATAACATTTTCAAATAAAATATTTTCGCAAAAATTAATTCAACCTACTGTATTATTAATAGTAAAATAAATTACTTTAATAACAATATCATAAAATATACCTAGGTAGTAGGTACTTATTACTATATTACAGCAGGCTGACAGACTGTCTTCGATCAAAAACATCTTTCGCATACAATGATAAAATAATTGAATTCAAATTTAACACATTTTTTATAGTGAACCGCAAGACCCACCATTAGGTAGGTTAGTAGAGATACAGAAGAGCGGTAGCCACTTTCCCAGTTTTTTAAAAATATAGTTAATGAAAAAAAATTAATACGTTATACTGGAGCGTTATATTATTATAACACCGATAACGTAGATTGAATATTTGAACGAAATTGAATGTATTCTATATCATGTATACATCTATACCTATAGATTAAAATTTACTATAATAATATGTGTTGTGCCTCGGGACTTGAGACTCCCACTGTTTATCAGAAACATGCAAATAATGATAATGAATTATTTTACGAGTGCATACATTTGCCATTTTTACATTCCAACTTCTTCAGTTCTTTTTATTGATGTATTCAAGTATTATGCAAATAGAATATAATATCTCACGTCACAAAGGTACTTATATCTGAATAAACATTGATTCGCAATCAAAGATTATAAAATGTTCAATTCAAATTTCTACAACAACAAAATGTCCCGTATAATTAAAATAAAGACAGATAAATGTATATGTTTTATAATCAAAGTACATAATATATATTGTATAATTAGATATGTTAAGTTTTTACTATTAATAAAATAAAAGTTTTAAATTCTAAGGAGAACAAGGATTCTTTTGCACGTATATAGTAATATATGATAATATGTGCTGACGTTTCAAACTTTGTATATAATCATCTAATTAACATAAACACGATTAACATAAAAGTTTACATGAAATCTGGTATTTAAAAAAAATATTAAAACAAAACCTGGCATTTAAGTATAAATAGTATATAATATATTAATGTAAATTATAAATTTAAAACAATTTACATATTAGTTTGTCAAACTACAACATACTCATCAGTCGCCATAATAAATATTCGGAATAAAAAAAAAATGTCTTTATATTTAAAATAAGAAAATCGTAAACGCGCAATTATTTATAATTGCAACTATTATGCTTGTTGAATTTATATATAACCTATATTGAACTATATATAACATAAATACACAATGTAATAGTTGTTATATAGGAATCTACGTATTCAAACGTGTATAACATTTTACATTTTTACGTATTTATTATATTATCCCTGTTTTTTCAATAATTGTGTACAATTTGTTAGTTAAAAATATTTTTGACTGATAATAATTGTAATGTTGTAAAATGATTTAATTAATTACGATTGATGTTAACCAGTCACTACAAGGATGTGTTTTATTTAAAAAGAAATTAAATAATAATAGGTAGGTAATAATATTATAAAAGTTAGTTTATATTCACAAGAGACCTTCAGTATGTTACCTTAAACTCTTAATATTGTAAACTTGGCTTTATATCAATCTTAATTCTTATAAATTACACTTACAATATAAACTCTGCATATTAGAGGTAGGTACTAGGTAGTCATCCGATTTGTTGGTAATCGGTATAGACTTGACAATAATTATAGTTATATCTAACAAACATTTATCAAATTTAGGTAAGTATCCGACAAAGTAATTTATTATTTATCAAAATATTAAACATCTAAATTATACCTTATATTCAAAATAATAATATTTAATGACGTTAACTATTGAAGATGTGAGATCATTCGCCTTAATCACAATAATTAAAACCTGATTAAGTATCCAATGTAACTCTCAATTAATATGAATACTAACATATAACATGTAAGTACAATGAGTACCTATAATAACTAAATATGTATGTATATGATGTAAACATTTAACAATTAGCTATACGATAATTAATTATAATGTTATGTAAGTAATCAAAAGTGCTAATAGTATTGATTAAAAATTAAAACAGAAATACGTTTAATCGGAAATAGTAAAAAACAAATTAGTTTTGATCTTCGAAACTGGGTGCACCGTCATACTTCACAATACCCGTGCGCAAATGAGCTAATAAGTACACGAAAATTATCACAGCACACACGAGCCACGCCACACTGAACAGGTAAGTTTAGACGTACAATACATCGACATCGAGTGCACCATAGAAAACCAACTCGGGTCGCGGTTACAATAACAATTGACCAATAGTGATTTGCGATAATCGGCTTTGCTTTGAAAAGATCAGCTCACGTTGACAAGTTTCCGAGTCTCTCTGTTGTGACAATCGCCAGTTTCTTGAAGAAAATATCCGCACAAGATAACGTCTCACATGTGGATTGTATAAATCAGAAGACTTCGTGTCTTTTATATCTGATCTGCAGTATCTATATAGGTAGGTACTATACATATACGCCGCCACCGTGTAGTTGGGTACTTAATATACTCGCGAGTGTTGAAATAACAATTATTTACGCTAGGATATGATTTTTCTTATTCAATTTCGTTTGAAATCATTAGTAGAATGAATATAATATAGGTAAGCAGGTAACAGATTTTTCTTGAAAAATATATTGTGTTTAATTTGTGTATAATATTTCTTGAACACATTATTGTGGTAATTATTAAACCATATAAGCATAACAACTAATACCTAAGTATATGAATAGTGTATAGTGTACATATATTAAACAAAACATATCTATATAATCAGTAGATAAAGTACCTACTTTTATATACTTTAAATTATTAATTTTAGTTTCAGTAATTAAATAGCAATTAATCAAAATATTGTTTAATATTGTTAGATAATCATTTATTTATAAATATCTTCACATTGTATAACTACAATACTTACACTGAATATTTTTTTTATTATTATAGTCCTATTAAAAACGAATATTAAAACTATATAATCAATAGGGCGTAGATACACGCCATTTAAGGCAAAACAAGGAATAAGGATTAATAGTGATCCTTATTCTATGTATTAGAATGGATAATTTTATATGCCTAATAGTTTTTAATATTGAATTACAAAAAATAAATTTAATTTAAAAAAAAACCATTATCTCCATTAAACACATTGATACTTAGGTATCTAAATATTCGATCAAGTATTGATAAAATTTTAAAATTAAAATGCAACGATTAATAAAACAATAGATATTGCAAAATCGGCCATTGAACAATTTCTAATTTTTAATAACAGGTATAATGTATATACCATATAGATAACATTTAACATTTCACGATTTTAGAATTAATTTTGCATACCAGACAAATAATTGATTTGTTTTTGTATGCAATTTTAGTTACCAGCGTGACTTTTAGAACTATAATAGGTAACAACAAAAATAAACCTTATTAGCAATTCATGAGGGAAAGTATTTTGTATATAGATAAGTAGGTACAATTAAATTATTTATATATTTTATTTTAAAGTTACTGTATCTATTTAATATAATCTATTATAATATATATATGCACTATGCACGCATCGTCAATATAACTGTTGTTAATGGTTATGATATAATCATAGTAAACATAGTATGTTATGTTTCAATTAATATGAAGTATAAATGATGATGATCTATTGTCTATATTTTGGCAATTATTGCGTGAAGGACTGATGTACATATATGAAAATATATATATTAATATATATGAAAATGGATAGTTTTTGAGAAATTAAATATTTACATTTATCAAAATATAATAGGTACCAATCTCCGACCTCAGTGGGTTAAAATAAAAATTGGGCAATGTATATACTTATAAGGCCAATAAAAATGGTAAAATTTAGTACCTAATACTTTTCTCAACGCTTCGACTACTTATTATAATACTTTTAATAACAATTGAAATTAGCTCTGGTTCACTACATTTTGAAGTAATCATTTAAAATTAACTTGGCAATACTTTTCTATATGTATAACATAAATCAAATATTAATCTTTTGGTTTGACCGAAATGGGAAAAGTATGATTTTGGTCGAAAAAGGAATCAACCTTTTTTAAATTTGATCAAAAAGTGAATCGGCTGAAAAGCAAATAAGGGTACGATTTTAGTCAAAAAGGATTTCGTCCAGCGGCGTTCCCGTATTTTTTTTTTTTTTAGGGGAGTAAATTATTAAATGCCTCACTATGCCCTTATTGCCACCCTTCAGGTACGCCATACTGTTACCTAAACGTAAAATATCATTGTAATTTATGAGCACTGTACAGACGTACAGTAGGTATACATAGTATGAAAGTTTGTAGGCTAAATTTAAAAAATTGTACCTATTGAAGAAAAAATAGTGAATGCATAAGTAAAATTTACATTATATGAGTAAAACAAAATCGTGATTTTCATATTATCATCATAACATTATAACATCAACATTTTTTATTTTATAATCTTTGCGGTCTTTACGCAGTTTTTAATAGCTAGGTATATAGATTGTGAATATTTTCACTAACCATTCCGTCATTTTCTTAATATTCTATCAAAAAGCAGAACATGCATGAACGAAATAAATATTCATTTCCTATATCATATTTTGTAACGTGTCATTTAATTTTTTTTACATTTCCTCCGATTTCTTAAACGATATGTCGATCGATTTATGTGTAGGTATACTGCACGTGTCGCGTATATATATATATATATATATATATGTCAAACGTACAATATATTGTAATAAATTGTAATAGTATTATGTTTCCTCTACGAAATCCGCATTCTCTATATGATGATGAATTCAGGGGTAAGAGGAAACGATCTATCAGATTTCACCACAAAATTACGGGACTATATACACATAAGCCTTTATAAAAATATACAATGACCTTCAAATGATTCACTGTCACAGTGGCCCAAAGAAACGGAATTTTTTTTTTGATCCTCGTATAGTACAGACTCACTGGAAATTACGTAACACGGCGATGACCGTTCTTACGTATTATGCAAGTTTATGAAATATAGTAACTTCCTAATGAAATATTGTGAACAAAAAAAAAATAAAATATTTTAAGCAACGAAATTCTTACAGACAATATTATTATATAGAGATAATTGATAAAAATAAAAACTTGTTTTCACTAGTGATATAATTTATAAAACTTATTGCATTTTATTACTTTCTACAGATTTTTCAACATGTTTATTTAGTAACATGTTGTTTTGTTTTTCAGCCACACGCTATGAAAACTATATATTAAACAACAACCTATTTTAGAAGAAAATATCTACCGACAATAAGTTATAATGAATACCACATTAGCAAATTCAAACCATAGTAAATTAATGAAATTAAGTAAAAATGAAAAATGAAAATATCAATGTCTTAAAATGTTTAGACTATCTATAAATGATTATATAAACGCATGAATATTAAAATGTCAGTATGTGTCCACGATATTTATTTGTAATCTGTATTTTTTCTTTAAATTGAAATAAAAAAAAAGAGAATACGTAACATGTGTAATTTTATATATCTACCACTTATAAGTAGTTAGACTTTACCTATGGACCATAGGCAATCGTCTAATAAAATATAGGCATATACCGTCTGATCTATTTAACGTAAGACACGTTTATTTCAAATATGTTAATACAACAATAACGTTTTTAAAAAAGATATTGGTTTGTAACGACTCATTACCATGTAATAAATGTATTTAAAAAAAAAATTAAAACATTTTGAAATAATATAAATGTCTTATATTAAATGGATCGCCTAATATATAATTTTTACCCAATAACAAAGTAATTGGGTAAAACTTAATTTAGTTAATTTACTTAACTTAAGTAATACTTAATTTTTAATATTATCTTAATCTTTTACAATTTATACTTATATTAAGTGCTTTAGTACTTATGTATAATATTAATTTAAGAATAATTGTAAAATCTAATTATTATATACCTTAAGACATCATTACATCAAAACATCATATATTACAAGAAAGTAGTTGCACTATAGATATAATAGAATAAATAATGTGTTTATAATAATACCTTCCTTATTACAGTTAAAATAGCAATTTTACATGCTCATAAAACGGATTGATACCTATATAATTTCGTGAAAGTGTATGTATTACGCAATATAAAAATGGAAATGTATCAAGTCTGTAACAGTAATAAAGTGTTTAGATAAATTATAATTATTTAAATTAGCAAAGTATGTGACCATTATTTTAATTTTAAAACAAGAGTTCCATGCAAAATAACAATATAAATACTGATAAACACATTCGAAAGCGTTTAAACACAATAAAGAACACGCAATAACACATCGGGCGTTTAACAGTAGACACTTTTCGAAATGTTTCGTTTAAAATTATTTCACAGTTACTATTTGACGTGAGGTATAATAAAAATAAAACAAAAATGTATACAACGTTTTAGACGCACGTCGACGAATCATTTTCATTCCATAAAAAATAAGTAAATACTGTATTTTTAATGAACGCAAATATTCGCTAGGTTATAAATTTTAAAATGTTGCATAGGTATCGATGAAATTTGTTTTGAATTCTAAAAAGTGATACTTACAGATTTGATTCAAGACATTGTAGGTACCTTTCTATTAAGATACGAAATTTTATTATTTTGCATATATCTGTTTTTGATTATTATTGCATATTTGGTGAAAACATGATGGATTTGGTGATTGATATTTTAATTTTTAATAGAATAATTTTATTAATCATAATTCATAAATATTTTTGATATATTTTGATGAGGCTAATAAATTATATTTTTTTTTCATATGTGTGATTTGTTTAAACACATTATTAATATTTTACGCATACTTATATTTGTCTGTTTCTAAAGAGCCATAAACATAACAACTGTGAATCAATTTTATTAAGTTTAATTTGCAAAATTTCGCGTGTTCTTGAATTTCTGAAGCATATTTTCTTATTTTTAAATGCATAATTGCATGCAATTATATATTTCATAATTTCATTATATTTTATTGCATTCAATTTACAGCCTCAACCCCTCCGACCAAAAAATACACTATTGTTACTAAATGTATGTGCCTATTAGTTATTAGTTCATTACATATTTACATTTATACATTATGCACATTGAGAGTGATAATATTTAGAGGGATAACGCTGCACAGTTGAGCATATGCTCGAGGATGGCAGGCCATGGGAGTGTTTAAATATTTAGGTAAAATGAGTATAAGAAATGAAATTGAAATGAAATTTAATGAAAATAAAAAAAAACAAGCATTATTTAATTAGCTTTAGTAATTTGTAATACATTTAGAAAAATGCTATGAATTTTAATATTTTTATTACAGCTATAGTATATTATTATTACTATTAATAATCGATAAAATATTCTTAGAAAACTTCTCGAATCTGTTAACAATGATACTTCAATATTTGTGCACACAGTTTGTATTGGAGAGTAGATATAATACTGAAGTTAATGCGTATGAAACAACTAAAAAATAAAATAATGAAATATATAAAGAGTAAACATGTACCTATAACGATATTTACTTTATAAGTTTGATAATAGGCTATTTCACTTTAATATTAAATCTAACAGCACAAAATCGGTGCTGCTGAATAAAAATTTGTCATACTGTGTGTAGGTCAAAGAGAAAAAATAAATTATGCGCCAAGTGCTGATATCCTTAGTCAAACTAGCATAAAAAAATAAAAAAATTATAGCTTTGCAATAACTGTAAACTGATTAATAAATAACAAAAAAAAAAACTAAAAATATCCAAAGTTATATTAATTATATATTTATACTGGAGCGTAAACTTATTATTATTACCAAAATATATTTATCAATATTATTTACGTATCAATTAATAATTTAAGGATCCAGCCGTTCTAAAATTGATCTCGTCACCAAATATTTAACCAGCATAAAAAAACTTAGTGTGGGAAAAATGCATCTTTTAAATTAGGAAGCTGTTACAATTTAGATTTGAATGAAGGGGATAGTCAAATTGATAAGACACAGCATTTTTTATTAATCAACATCAGTATTATGTATCAACACAGCATGGCTAGGACTCAAAACAGGTAGATACGCATCGGACACTGACAATTTCAGTCTGAAATACCTAGCCATTTCCTCATAATAATTTTCTACCGACAATCGACATGTTAGATAATAATGTTTTGATACTTGCAGAATCATGTCAGTAAATAAAAGTGATTCTAGCTATGAACATTATTTGAGTATTTATATTATTATAAGTCCTATTATTCAAAATAGAAAAACATAAATTTCCGTAAAAATCACTCAACGTTACTTAACATCACGACTGTGTAGTGTGAACACGTAACTAAATTCACAAAATTACGTTATGGAATTAACTTCTCGGATATTATTAAATGTATAAAAAAAAATGTAGGTAGATATTTGAAAGATTATTTTCGTTGTAATATATGCGAGATTTCGAATTATTACAATACATAATATTTCATGCTTTTCAATAAACTATTTAAAATTATTTCAGTATTTAAAATCATTAAATTGTATAGGTAACCATTTAATATTAAGATTTACACGGTAGGTACGTCCAAATAGGTATCAAGTATAAACTACGTATAAAATCAATAAATTATGAGTGTAAAAATACTATATAACCGTAAAAATCGTGATAGTATTTTTTATAGATAGAAAAGTAATTTACTCTACTGAGGTTTATTAAAAACTGACGCATTTGCTCATATTATACTGAAATATTAAGAAAAAAATATTACTAAGCACCTACATAAAAATAATATATTCAAGTGTAAAAATAATTTTGAATAAAAAAAATTTAAACGGTTCATATACCTAATTAATTATTATAATCATAAATAAAATTGCACTAAAATATTGTAAATAATTATTATATAACTAACGTTATAATTAGGCAGGCAAGAGGAATGCATTTTTGCTCTTCTATCTATGTGTGAAAAAAGTTCCTGCGCTAATATAACTGTGTATACGGCTATACCTATACTTAATGATATCTTCATAGAAAAATATGCTTATAATAATTTTCAAGTTTAAATATACCTTGAATGCATTAATTAAACACAAAATTATAATAAAATTAAAAATAATATTTTCTTAGTTTCAGATTTCACTACATTTTTAATTAAAAAAGTACTATAATTATGTTCTTGAACTAAGATTATAATCACAACTAATCTGATCTGATGGTAATAAGTAGCAGATGTAAACAAATTATATAATAAAAACAGTAGAACACTGAACAGTACTCATATACAATATATTATATAGTTATCTCATACCGTTATACGTATACGTTATACCTATGGTCCGATAATAACTACGTTAACGTTAGTGTCCTGTCATTACTTTTTGATCGTTTCTTAAGATGTTATAATAACGTACTTAGTATACTTATAAGTTGTAGATGGTGCAGTGATTAAGTAATCAAGTCAGCATCGATCCGCTGAAGTGGTAGCTCAAAATGAGTAACATTTTTATTACAAAAAAATGGGGTGGATGTGAGTGTTTGGATAGGTCGTATGTGGAAATTCCAATTAATTATTTTAATATCAGTCGAAAAATAAAATGGTTAGGTATCGATAACACTGGCAGTTTTGCAGATAAAAGAATTTATCCTCCCCTCCCTTAAGACTTTCTTAATTTCTTTAATTCATTAAAATTTAAAATTAAAACATAATTATTTATGAATATACATGTATAGGTCCTTAAATTGAAAAATGTTTGTAAAAATAATACCTGATTTATGGAAATTATTACTACCTAACTGTTAATATTATAATAATCTTAAAATATAGGAATATAATCAGTCGTAAGTATCTACATGTTAAAATACTAGAATAAAATAAACTATAGCCTGTAAGAATGTAACAATATAATTACAAATAATTAAATAAACTATGAAAATCATCAAGAGTATTTTTATCATAGTTATGTCTATGTTTGTATAAAGTTTAAATTATAATCGATAATTATCATTACTAAATTTGATTTAAAAAGACTAAGTACTAATGAAGTCCTCCCCATATTTTCTAAAACTGATAGTCATATGCTTAATAACTACTGAATACCTACTAATTTTTGAATTGGAGGAAACTTAACAGAAATTTAAAAGAAGGGGACTAAGTCATTATATTTACGACAATGATAATAGGTACCACTTGTTTTAATTTTATTGATGCTACTTGTATTGTGAAAGGAACTTATAATATTTGTAAAGTGTACCTAATTTATAAAAAATAGAGTTATATAAGTATCATTTTTAGTTATTGCTTACACCACTGACGACTTCACTTCACGCTACAGTAGTGTAATAAATGCCTACCTCTAGGTTTGCTACGTATAAAGAGAAACTTAGAAATATATGTCTATGCATAAAATAATAAGACTATAATACAAGACACTATGTTACTGTGATACTGATACGTAATGATATTCAGGTAAGTTAGGAAAGCATTCTTCAAATTTCGAGCAGAGAGAGAACCTTTTTTTTTGAGTTGGTGGTATAATCACAATCATATATATTAATAAATATGCGAGTCTAGGCAAAAAAAGTTTGAGTCGTCACTATAGTGGCACAATATTGCACAAATGACACATCGAAAATGAATAAATACGTACAACGTAGGTATATCGTATGATATTATATAACATGTACATAATACCTATAGAAGATGGATGCAAAAAATATCCACTTTATAGATTTCACACTACCTATGTATGTAAGACCCCCTACCTGTGGATATCGAATAATTAACTGGTCCTAATAAGCGTTTCGTGGGAGTGACGATCGTTTTCTTTCTTTCTACCGTTTTACCTGCATTTATGAATTATGACTACTCTCGTGGGGTATCTACAATAACTAATAAGTAGGTAGGTACCTTACTTATGCGCACGCGTTTGGCACACATAATTTGATTCTAAGAGTTAAGATTATGTGGGTACCTACATTGGCTATTGCTGCACATCGACCTATAATATTATTGCAGTGAGTGTACGTGCTCACTATACGTAACACAATAATAATAATATGCAGTTCAATAATAATAATAATAATATAATATAGTTCATCATAAACTCGCTTCGACAACCTTAAAAATAACTAATATTATTTAACACACTGTAATAATATGGGCAATGAGTCAGGCTCACGTCACCGGGCTATCGTGTTATATGGTAGGTACATTATAAAAGTATCTATAGGTACACATTATTATTTTAGACATACACTTATACTTCACAGACACGTTGTTTATAACGATTATTATAATATTTATTATTTTTTTAAATATGAAAACACAGTTCATTTTTGGGGAACTTGAACATTGTAATTAAGTATATAAAATGTGTACTACTATTTATTATAGGATATAGGTAATAGACACTAAAATCAATTATTAAAGGTAGCCGGCAGGCACTGAGCAAAAAATTGTTTTCTGAAAATATTGCATTTGAAAATGTCATTACGTATAAAAAATATAATAATATCCTTTAAAAGTTTCTAGTACCCACGAATGACATTTTTAAATTAGAACAAAATAACTAACATATAGTAACATCGTTGTTTTATTTTATTTTTTTTTTATCAATTTAAGCCCGGCAACTATGGCCATTAACTATTTAACATCGTTATCCTTCATTAAAATATGTAATTTCGTCTAAACTTGAATGTCTTTAAGAAAAATATTGTGTTATTTAATATATTTTTCAGATTTTTTGGTTGAAATATTAAATATTTATGAGTAACATTGTGTTAAATTTAAAATAGGAACATACAAATTTAATACACCTCCTCCTCTTTTCCTTTAGACAAAAAAAAAAAAAATGAAAATCGGGAGACATGGTGACACAAAAAAAAAGTATTTATAACAACTCTGTGAAAAAAATTTGTAAAAAAGTTTAATAGTGTCGTCAAAAAATTGGAAAATAAAAAAGGCCTGTTCTTTTATATACTATATAAGTATATAAGTATATACCAAAGGCGACCAAATGGTCGATCTCGGACGATCTCAAAATCGACCCACCTTTGTTAGAACTTATTATTACACATTTAATAGATATAGTTACAATATACATATTTCGGATAAATCTGTGTGAAATGCCATTTTCTCACATGATAGTTATAAAAGCTGAATACCGGAGGTACAATATTTTATGATCAATTTGTGCAGTGTTTTCGTTTGATAGTAAGAAACTATTATTTCCCAAATATTTATTAACTGGCCAACGATATTCAATATGACACGTTTCTACGCCAAAATTATAATATTGATTTGTGTTTAAATTATTTAGAAATTTAATGTCAACACTCATTTTTAGATAATTTTACACTTTAATTATTATTATATATATAAGTATGTTAATATAAGTATGATAAAGACTTAGGTTATTAAAAAAATATAATTTTTGCACGTCGGTCGATCTGCAAAGGAAAAATCCTCAGTAGATCTTAATCAAAAAAAATTTGGCTACCCTTGCTAAATGCCTATAGTATTATAATACTACAACATTCCGTGTCCGATTCATCCGATTTTAAATTTAAAAATAGCACAATGATCTGTCCAGTTAATCAACATTATATCGTAAGTGGTAACCTTACAACCATAGTCACAACTAGGGGCCCCAGCACCCCAAGCTCTATTTTAGCATTCACTGGCTTTTGTTATAAAACACCAAAAATAATATAATAAAAAAATAGTGGTTTCTTTATCTTATATAGATTTATTTTTATTAAAAAAAATTATTCAAAAGGAGATTTTTTCTAACCTAAACAAGTTGGTTCAATTTGCGTTACAATTTCAGTAAGTTTTGTAACATGTAAAGGTAGTTTTAAAAATATGCAACGAATTAATAATTGGTTGACATCTATTTTAAATATTTAAAAGGATGTTGCAAACAACATAAAAACTAAATCAGTGTTAGATAAGTACAACACAAAAACAAAAAAAATAGTTTTAAAATTAATTAAAATTATACAATTATAGTAGTTATATGTTATAAAATATTAGGTATATAAATATTATATAATCATAATAAGACAATTATTTACTTTCTAAACACACGGATTAGTGAGATAGGTATACATAATTTTAGTACCTCTAAAAATTAAGTCTAGTTGCTATTATCTGACTATTATAAAATATGGGTTCCTAAAAATATATTTTATTGTATTAAACGATGTAAAAACGTTCGAGTTTATTAAAAAGATTTAATATACCTATCTTTTTTTTACATTAATCAATGATCTAAAACAAATGTAATGGTTTTTTTTCTAAAGATCATTATGAAAATGTTTTTATATGTAATTGTTAATTAATTGAATTTGCTACACAAAGTATTTATAAAAATAATAATATGTAGCACACTAATAAGTGTCAAACATATTAATGTATTATGGTATTACCTGCACTATCTGTGAGTAGTTAATGGTCACGCCTACAGCACTCCTCCTGTATAACAAAGTACATAATGGAGTAATAAAAGGATTTCATGGAGATATTTCATTATACACCACAGCATTTAAACATTCATAAAAAGGCAAACATTAAGTTGATTTGCTTTTTATATCATTCAAAAGTTACCTCAATTAACTGTAAGTTAATACTATTTAATTATTATTATTATAATTAATTATAGCCAACAATTTATAACGATGGTAACTGTTTTTGTTCTTCTGTAGAGTGGATACAAATAACGATATGTAATAAAATAATAAATAAAATATTAGTTTATTATTATATGTAAATATTACATTCAGTGATACAAAACAATTTTAATCGTTCAAATGACAAAGTAGAAAATAGTCTTGCCAGAGAAAGAAGAACGATCGGTAAAGTACAGCTACTCCGCGGTATATCCAATGACAGGCATTTTTATTGGTATCAAGAAACAACAGTAAAACGTAATTGATTAAACGGCCAGTTACAATAAATCTCTTCTATCTGAAGTCTTATGCACAGGACATACATATCTATTTCTGTCATTCAGTTTATTTTTTATCGTAGATATAAACCGTACTAATGGTGACAGGTCTGATAACATTTTTGGGAGTAGATCCTCCAATACCATGCTATAATGTGAACAAATGTTTAGTAAAACGTAATAATATGTATTTTGATGAAATCAATTATTTTGGCCATCAATTCAGAAAACTGTATGACAATATTAAAGAATAAATTGGTGAATATCCGTTATCAAACAAATCTAGAACACACAATAGTCTATATGCCACATAATTTCATAAAAACAAATGTATTGAATTTTCATTAGAAATTGTTCTAAAATGGTTTTATAAAAATATTGCAATATGAGGTTTGAATGATAAAATTAATTTTGTCTAAAACAATGACAATTTAGTAAAACAATAGTTATGTGTTGAAACATATTATTATTATTAATATAAAGATTGATGTATACAGTGGAGAGTGTGTAAAGTTCCCATCTCCACGTCTTATATTTAAATAAAAACTTAAGAACACGTCAAAGAAAAATCTGACTACGTGCTTGACAATATATATTTATTAAGATACAATAAGAACATACTTGGATCTCTTCCAACGGACACCATCAATATATAAACCAAAACAATATACTCCGTCCTCTGGAGTAGCATTAATATGGTGAGAATGTTTTATTTCAAAATCAAAACACAATTGATCTATAGCGTAACGATGAACAAAATGTTGCATAGCTCCAGTGAGAAACGCTCGAGTAAAACAATCTCCGGTAAGCCATAAATTATCGGGCTTACCGTTGTCGTACCAAATCTAACAAAAATATTTATTTAAGTCCTGATTGCATGATTTTCTTTTTTAGATACCCGATCAAAGTAATGATAAAACCAATGAAACTTAAGTCCCCTATTCAAGTTAATAACCATACTCGAGGGCTAACAGTTTTCATCGGACTGGTGTCATAGGTAAAATTTAAAGTTCATAAAGTTCAAATTAAATTGACATTATTTGCATGCATGGTTTTTGAAATAACTGTTATTATTTGTTAATATGTAAGCTTAGTGAAGTAGGACTCCCACTAATCAAAAAGTGTATACATCTTATTTATCTGGATTAAGTGGATTGTCGCATGTAATCACAAAAAAATTAAAAAAAAATCTAAAATTAAAAATTCTGTATGAAGCTTATTAAATTAAAAAATATAAGGCTTAAAGTCCGTGGTAAATTAAGGGTCCTATTAATAGATACCTTGTACTATAATTCTGAAATTATTTAAATGTTTTTAGTTTATTTTAGGGTAATCATAAAAAATATATATTAGTGTAAGGCCTATCCTCTCACACAGCACAAAAATGATTTATTAATAAAATTAATTTCAGATGCATGTAAATAATAACTAATATTTAAAATGCTATTAATCCGTAGTTTTTAAAAATGGAAATATTGTTTTATTATTTAAGTCTATGAAAAGAATAAAAAAAAAATTATTTATGATAAAAATAGTTTTTTATCAATAAAGCAATTATACTGTACATAAGTGTCAACTAAGAACATTAAAACACAAATAGCATAAATATAAATGTTATAAAACAAATTAAAATTGATTAAAATCGAATTATTCTACGCTAAGAAAATGAATGATCCAAATTATTATTGAAGCACTATTAATATGCCAGAATTAAAATTTTTGTCATTATAATACCTTTACAGATGGATAGCTAGTCAGCCATAATATAAATTCAATGTGCACATTATATTCATCAAATAAATCACAGATTATTTCTAACTGTTCTATCCATGAAGTAGCCAAATAGCAATTTTGCAAACAAACCCAGCTTCCTTCATTTCGGTTAACATTTATAAATGATTCAGCTATAGGACACTTTCATAAAATTTTAAATTAAAGATTTTATTTATATAATTTATCGTTTAATAAAATTATTGATTATTTACTTGTCTTTGACCCATGGAAAAAACACTCTGTAGAGTTTCCACCTGACTCATTTTTTCGGTAAACAGCAATGAATTTAACATACGATCTATGCTAGATGATCGAATGAATATAAGAGAACGCATACAAACTGAACCACTGTAGAATTTATTTATGTCAAACGCTGATGGGTAAGTGAACACTTCTCCGAGTTCTTTTTTGATAAGTTTGGTAATTACATGAATAACATTGTCCGTTCTTATTTTTTGCACGATAATACTTCGTTCAAAATTACTTAATTTATCATACCAAGAATAAGGGAATTTTGTATTTTCATAATCATTTAAATCGTAGTAATTTTTCCAGTTCACGACATTAATTATAAAATAAGTTTTTATATCTGTATAGAGTAGGTTTGTATATTGAATTTTCAAAATAAACAATTTGTGAATATAATAATTAAATTTAAATATACCTCTGACAGTATTTATGTCATCCAGGCGATTAATCTCGTTCCAATTTTTACCTAGTAACAAATCAGTGCCAGAATTAGGAACATCACTTTTTAAACCTACACTATCATTCATGAGGAACATTAATTCTTGCTTATCAATTTTATTTTCGACTCTGAAATGAAGAACATTCACTTACCATAATATATTATATTATAAAATTATCACTCACGTCATTATTGTAGTACACATAATAAATGAAAACAACGTCTTATCATTTTCAAATAACGACTGACGTACGTTACCATATAAATTATAATTAAGAACTTGTTTCGGAGATTTCAACCATGATTTTATTATTTTAGATTTATTTCTAAAAAAAATTGCAATTTTCCTTTTAGAAATATCTAAATTAAGAATTAATACTGCACATGTTTTATGTGAACAATATAAGGTTATTTTATCATATATAGTATTATATAATATTCATATAACATTGTTTAAAATGTTAAAAGAATTGTTAAAACATTTAATTTGAGTCAACCAAATATTATACAACAAATAAATTATAATCAAAAATAAATATCATTATTATTTATGTAAAAATTAATTTATCTGTAATAAAAAAATATTAGATGTTATAGAATCATAATAAATTAACAACATAATGAATAAATTAAATTAAAAAATCTCGTTTGTATATTATTATGTACTTTAATTTTCTTTATATTGAAATATATTTAGTATAGTAATTTAACATTCAGTACATAAAAATTAAAATTAAAATTAAATTAAAAATTTTACAACCAAACAAATATACATTATGATGTATCGTAGTGTCTTATAATTTGTCAATCATAGTATTAATTAACATAAATAAATTCATATAATGAAATAAATAAAGATATATAAATAAAAAAATAATTTTAAATACATTTTAGCATATACATTATACTAGTACGATAAAGTATGCTGAAAATAAACATTATGAATGTTAACAATATAATGATCAATCGGTATACTCACGCTGTTTTAATTGTTACAATAAATATATTGTAAAACCAATTTAATGAATATTGATACATTGAATCAATCTTAGGTAAATCAGAAATGCAGTAATAAAGTACAGAGCAGTGTTTAGTAATTGGCTTATAGTGCAACCTGAATTGATGAATAACTGCAAGAGTTTCAACTGAAGCCACTTGTGTCTGAATCATATCTGTAGCTAACATCTAATAGACGATTATAATATTTAATAAGTGTAATATATCAATATACTAATATATTATAATATATAACATATAAAAAAAAAATTAAATTATACAATAATATTATCTAGCATTGAGTTGTATGGTTGAGTTATATTAATACAACCTTTGAGTTATCCAAAATGTCAACCGCTTCTTCGTCAGCTAAAATGTTTCCTGGTGCTGAAGTTATTTGTAGAATATTGTTTTCAACATCCAACAATGAGTTAGCGATTTCAGCGCCTTCGAAAATTAACTGTTGTCGTTTTGATTCCAAATGTGGCCTAGAGTTGAGAAAAGATATTTATTTAGGTAAAAAGTCTTTCAAAATAATCGATCGGAGAATAGTATTTTTCACCGTTCGTTGGCCATGACATTCCCCAACAACTGATTTTCTAAATCATCTACGATCAAAGCAAAATTTATAACGGTAACTTTGTTTAAAATTTCTGATGAAGAGTGTGGACTTCTCATCTTCGATATAACACATAATCGGAATTTCATATTGTACTCAACAACATTATCACCAATCACTATAAACGTCATAGACCCCATAAAAGTTTAAATGTATATTCATCCAATGAATAGAATTTAATTTTAAAATCTAATTGAATATCAATAAATTATCTCTTAACCTTTTATGAAAATTTTATCTTAAGTTAATTAATAATTTATTTTATAAGGACCTATATTTTTGACATTATTAATTTGCTTATCAATTACCTTGTTTATAAACCACCTGCTTCAATAATATTGATTCTAAAGAAGAATCTAAATCTTTTAGAACGTTCTCAATTAATACTGGTTTTTCAACTTCAATAACTTGCTTAATCATTTTCATATAATTGGAATTTGTTACTATATCATTAGATTTTTCCATTGTCTTCACCCATTTATGAGCCTGGTCTTTAGGATCAATCCATGAAGACCTCCTTTGGGACACGTCCATAATTTTAGCATTATCAAGTGAAAATGATTCCATTGGTAGACCATTAATAGTCCAATCTTGATTTTTTATTGATGCATCCAAAACCTCAATTAAACTATAACTATTTGGACTAGGAATCTTTGGACCATTACATAATATTTTCGACTCGTTAATTACCGATGTCCTGAAAAATTAAAATTGACTATGCGTAAACTCATTGATTATAATTTAAATAGGTACCTAAAATGTGATGTAAATGGAGACAAATTCGCAATTATTCCAGAAAATATATGAATATCTTCAGGTATACTATTATAGATTGTTTGGAGATTTTCAACACGTTGGGCACACCGATATTTTTCACCACCAAGACTTCCTAAACAGTTTTAAATTAAATAACATATTGTCTAATTATATAATTGTACGTTATGTTCACTGACTGATGAGTTTTTCGGCTTTATGTAACTCTCTTTTACATAACTGTACTTCCGCCAGTAATTTTTCTTTTTTTAACACTGTCTGGCGTAAGACTTCTTTAAGGGCATCTAATTCTTTCTGTAACTCTAATTCTTCAAGTTTTTCTTTATCCAATATTTTCACGGTTGCTTGAAATTCGGTATTAGCTATTTCTAATTTTTCTTTTTTTGATGCCTCAATTTTTTTCACTTTATCATACATATTCAATTCAATGTTCCACTTGTACAGACCCTTCACATCACTCAAAGCCTTACTTACGATTGATGGCTTGAAATTAAAATCAGGAAGGTATTTTTTACGTATGAGATCCATAGTGTTAACGGATATATCATCTTTCTTATATTTCTTTCGTGTCTGTAGAAAATGTAGATCATTTAATACACGTTTACTTTGACACCAGTAGTCAATTATCTAAAAAAAATACACATTTTCTTATTACTATTCACAGGTACATCTGTAAATAAATAAAACATTACATATTGGCCATTATTGTATGGAATTAGCATTTTATCTGCCAACACTCCTTTCATTACGCTCAATACTGCCATTACTGTTTTTACATTAATGGGAGGATTCATCGTCAACTTTCCCAACGTAATATCAGCAGGTTTAAGAGTATTTAAATCATTGATTGAATCTAAAAATAAACATTATAATGCAAACTAATTTTAAATTTTCTTTTCTTTCATTATATTTAATAATGATAAAAATAAATCAATATATTATGCTTATGATATACATAGGAAATTAATAACAGAAATTTTTAATAGATATTTTTTTTTTATATAGTAAAATGTCGTTCAAATTCTTAGGCAAGTATTTTCGTAACACTTTAAATGCATAGCCAGGTTGAGGACGGTTTTGCGTCTGTTACACACAGTTGGCTTTTGATTGTTTGGTTCTCCAAACATCTGGTCACAGCTGTATAGTCCACTTCTATAGTGCAATGGAGGAAATTGTTATGGTTGCACGAACGCGCAACTAGTCATGCTCTTAACGTGCGGCGACTATAGATACTGGTGGTTTTTAAAAATGTTTACTATATTTAAAACTAAATTATTTTTATAATTGATAAATTATTAAATTTGATTTGCATGTCATGATTGGTTATAATTTGTTTTATATAGGGTAGGGTATTTAATAATGAAAAGACGATTAATTAAGTAACTACTCAAAAACATACTCTACTTCTCTACCGACTATCACTACATGATATTGTAAAATAACAATTAAGAAAAGCCCACATTTCGATCGTACTAAATTCCCGGTTTCTAAACGTATTTCTTAGGTATTTAATAAACAATAATGCCATAATACGTATGATTTATAAATAATTTTGCCACTTGAATGTGCTTATGTATAGAAAATTTAATAAATTTTCGCAGACACAGTGACGATATAAGGTATTCTAGACATATGTAAGATAGATATAGAGAGATTTAACAAAAATTATTTGTTGTGTAAAAATTGGATAAGTATTAATAAATTATAATTAAATACCTTCTAAAATTGATATAGATAATGATATGTCAGGTTGGCATTCTGATTTTAGTTCATTAGTTGCCTCAAATATTACATTTGCTATTTTTTCATTATATTGTACTTTAGAAGTATCTTTTTCGATTTCAACTGTCTCACATTTTATCATTATCGTCTTTTTTTTGGTATTCTTAATTCTCTGAGACAAGTTTACGTTCTCCGTACATTTATGTGATACCGTTTCTAATGCATCTTCTGGCCAATCCTCAAACCAATTATTTGTATAACAACTGACCATAGATTGATAATGTTTCAATCGGTTTCCAAATGTCGACCCAATTGAGTAAAGCATAAAAATATATGTAAATTTATTTTGTAGTAATTGATAAAGTAACCAAAAACGTCCAATGGAGAAATATCTAAATTTCTGTTTCCTCCTTGAGCTGCTAATTGAACCATCTATAATTGTCAACATTGAGGTCAAATTATAACATTTTTTATAATATTTTATATTAATGGAGAAATTAAAATTATTATACCTCTAATATACTTTGTCGTTTATCTAGAGTAAATATATTCCGCACTTTATCAGAGTTTAACAGAGAATCAATGTCTTGTAAAAAATAATCTTCCTTAAATTGTCTTTCAGCAAACAGAAATATGGTTGGGCGATTTTTTCCTCCTGATTCCATCAACACAAATTTTAAATCATCTCTACATTCATCGAATTCATATCTCTTAGTTATCTCTGGTTGAGGAGCATTATAACTGTACATTTCCAATGCTAATTGAGTAACAGGTTGTTGACTTGAGCCTCCTACCCCCTCTAACAATGCACATCCACCGGGAATCGATACATCTCTATAGGTCCTCGAAAAACGTTCAAGAGCATAGCTATAAAGGCTATGAACAATATATAATATAAATTCCTAATAATATTTTTAAAAACGAAAAATAATTAAAATTAATTTACTTAAACAAAATTATATTTAATTTTGGCTTATGTATCATATCATATTCATCCATCACCGTTTGCGCTATTTCTACAAAATTTGATAATTCTGATGATTCTTCGTATTTTTTGTTTTCAGCCGCATCAATATCTGTATCACTTATACGTAAATGATTTGTGACATCTTGGTAACTAATAGGCTAAAAATAAGAACTATTATATTCGTGTATTCTACATATTAATATTTGTGATTGCGTACAGCTGAATTTATTAAATCATTTGACTCTAAATCGAAAGTTTCTTGAAAATTTCTATTAGCTGTATTGCAAATTTCGTCGAATAAACATTCTCTATCTTTATCATCAATAAGATGATCAAAGAATACTCTTAGTACTTCATGTATCCGTGATCTATAATATAAACGTGAGGATTTTTTTTCAACGCTCATATTTTTAATAAATACTACCTTATAAACACTATCCGGTTGGTAAAGCTCTCTCTACGAAACACAAGTATTATATTTGTTACTTTTGAAATATTTTTTGAATCAAATAAGTAGTGCGATTTCGCTGGAGTTGGTTTTAAATTGCTAATATTTGACTTGTATAAATCCCTTGTTTGTTGAACTATATCATCGATGATTGCGACCACTTCTAGTGTAAAATCCTTCCTCTAAAAAATAATTTTGGTATAATAAAAATCGAATTTTGATAGTATAAAATATACTTTTAGTCCAATATTAAGCAAAGTTGAGTATTTTTTTGTAATACATGTATCGTTAAATGAGTTTATTGCAAATAATTCGAAATTACTCAAAAACCTCGAATACACATCTCGTCTACTACCACCATTAGGACCAATAGCAGTTAACCTAGGTATATCCTTAGAATTAACATTGCTAGTATCTTGTAGATCATACCAGTATCTATAGTCAATATTTTGTCTAAATAATTCAATGGACAGTTGAACTCCATATTGTTCTTTGATAGATATATTCATATCATCGATAGATATTACACATCTGTTTCTTTCTAACGGTCCATACATACCATGTTTATTCTTTATAAGTTTCAATAAGACCATTTTCTGTATAAAATTAAAAGATGATTCCGTTGTAAATGCAATAAAAGATGGAACGCTTTCATCTAACGACAATTTATTTTGTGTGTAATTTTTTATGTAGAAACTCTTTCCAGTAACCGTAGGAACAAAAAGTAATAATGGTTTATTATAACAAATAAACATTTCAACTAAATGCAAATATCTATAAATACAAACAATTATTAATATTTTAAATACATCACGATTATTACTGAGATTCATGAATTTACCTTGTAGTGGTATCAATGGATATCAATATTTCCGAAGGACTTGGAGCTTTTGGTGGTTGCAAATCAAGAATTTCTGTCTTCCACAATTGTTCAAAATAAATATCAAATGCTGATCTTGAATTTGGAATTAGCGTTCCGCCAAATCTCCAAATAAAAATATATACAAAATCTTGTAAATAAAGAGTGAAGTTTTTATTTAATTCTGGGTTATCAAAATTTAAATCTTTGAACTGCATCTCCAGTATATTTAAGATATTCCTTAGAAAAATAATTAAAAAACAAATAAAATATGATAATAAAAAATTATCATTTAACATACATAACAATGTTTGTTTCTCCAGCATTAGTTAATTTTTCAGGACTACGGTGAACAAAATAAAGACATGAATGATTTATCCAATCATATAAACTCATGCTATCTATGCCATAATTTACAGTTGCATAGGTAATACAAACCAACACATCATTATTCCAGTAATAACTAAAAAAAATACAGTTTAAATAGTATTAAAATACATTTGAGGCATATCATAAGTTACCTTAACTGACTCAGCCATTTAAATTCCATATGGTAAGAAACATTATTATTTGCCAAATCGTCAACAACATCTTTACAGTGAACATCTAACCTAACTAACGTACTTAATGATGTTCTTGTATGCTCGCTTAATTTACCACGTACTAAATCGACCATATCATGTAATTGGTTCTAAAACAATTTTTAATTATTTTAATATATAAACCATCATTTACGGGCTCAGAAATACAGTTGAAAACAAATGATAATTTCTCATATTTCCGATTTCTTGGGCATTGAATACATCGTGGACTTCTTTAGACCAATATATTTGAGTGACACACAAAACACATTGACCTGGTCTTTTTGGTACACATGTAGTTTGTTTTTTAGTCGAATATTCATAATATGGATTTTTAATACAGCATTTAACTGATATGACTATATGTTCTTCTACCTAAACAGAAATAATAACAAAAAATATATTGATATGAAATATGAAAACCCAAAAATAAAAAATTATTTATGTAATATTTAATTTTTTTTAATTAATAACCTGAATTAACCACTTTTCTACTCTTCCTCTTGCTTCCACAGTGGAAATAGATTAATTAAGTTCATTTTCTCCACCCTCACTACTTAACAATTTTAAAATATCTACATTTTTATTAAACTTTTCTTTAGCGATTCCTTCAAAACATTTTTTTAAATGAGGCTGAATGTTTTTAAGATTTTTAATTTTTGAAAATATTTCCAACACTTCATCATTTGAAAGAAAGAAAAACCTTTAATGGAAAAATAAATAATTAATATTACTACTATCAAATTCTATAATATATTCAAATTTCACCTTGGAAAGAATAAATGTTTTTTCTCGAAATAGCTGTTTACCCCTGTATTAATAGTTTCCGTCACATCGGTGCAGTTCATTAATGATTCTAATATACCTTCTTGTCCTATACACTTAATGGCTAACGAATTTGAATTAACCACACCTAATAATCCTTTAATAACCATTTTAATTTCCTAAAAAAAAATACAATATATATTTTCATTGAATATTGTTGGAATATCTAACGTTGAATACTGTTGGGTCTTACATTCATTAAAGTCCTCTCTTCTAGCATTTGAGCGACTATGTATTTAGAAGTGAATATTGATAAATGGTGAATCCACTGTATCTGCACATTTTCCCATTCCTCAAGTGTCATATTCATACGATTTACTATTTCGAACAACACGTTTATTTTATTTCTTATCGGCTTGACAATCGTTGAATCACGTATCGATATGGTCTTTGTAAGGTAGTCATCAAGTATCGTTTGTATTTCTTCTAATCCAAACAGTATATTTAAATGTATATTCCTTAAAATTTAAAATATATGATTAAGCTCAATTCATAATTATTAAAATTGTATAGTGTAGTTATAAGTTAAAATAATTCATACTTATAATATAGGCTGATTGATAATATAATATCATTCAAATCTTCTTTCATTTCTACCAAAGTTTTTCGTGATGGATCTTCTTTTATAGCACTTACTCTAAAAATATCAAATCTGTAAAAATACATGAAAAATATTATGGATATGACGAACTTTAAATATAGTTTTTAGTTTACATCTGGTAAATCCACCTATTCATAATTGTTACAACTTCTATAATACATTTCTTTAATATCTATTATGCAAGAAATGTTCTATATTTTCAAAAAAAAGCATTGTTTTATTCATAAACATTATTATAATAATTTTGTGAGATGTGGTATTTATAAAATACATGATAGTACATTGAAATAACTTCTTACATAATCGATTAAGTCTTGTATTCAAAATTCTCATAATCAAATGTTATACTTACTCAGTTAATAATGTTCCTATTTTTAAATCTATAATTTTTGATAATGTGATTCGGTCATTACGATTAAAGTCATATCTCTTCAATTCAGGCTTTAAAGATGCTGGCCAAATATTCATGTTAAGAGTATCGATTAAACCATCATACATTTTATCGTCACTTTGAGTTAACATTTCTTTGTATTCAACTCTTAACAATTTTTGTATTCTTAACGATTTTCTAAATTTAAATGACGGATTATTTAAATATTGTATATTAGTTATTAAATTTTTTTTTATAATAGTTACTTGTATGATTCATCAAAATGCAACTCTGTATCAGATCTTATATGTGTATCGAAGTCACCGCGAATCCATGCATTCATTTTCAACGACCAGGAAAGTTCAAGGAGATCGATGAATACCTTCCTATAATCCTTTAGAAATGTAACTATTTAGTAATCAAGTATATTCTATTCCACCACATTATAAACTATTTAGTACTTCAAGTATACATTTCGTAGATTTAGTGTCCGGTGTATTTGAAAATATTAAAATGATATTATGCACATTATGAACGATATTGGATGTTAAAATTACAATATGTACGAACTAACTGTCTATACGCAAGTCTAAACTAGATTTAGCAAATTGAAATCATAAAGTAAAATACCGTCACTGTAATGAATTGATATTTCTTCAGGAGAAAAAATTTTTGGTTTTAAATTTAAAAAAAAATATTAAATATTTAATAATATAATTAATATATTCTAAGTAAAGAGATGAATATATTGATTTTACAATGATATGTGTCTCTTCTATAAACATCTTTTTTAGTAAAAAAAAATTCATTGATTTACAATTTCAGTATTATTTCTAATGAGAAAGATAATCTATTTTGTAATTTTGAGAGACCAAAATTAAATAATTTACAGTAGTTTTTAAAAGCATCGGGAAAAACAAAAAAAAAAAAAAATAATAAGGAAAACTGAAATTATTAGAATTTAACTATAATCATTTATTGAGTTCAGTTAATCACAGTTTGTAAATTGTATACGTATTAAAAATCACATTTCAAATAATCATTAATAATTTTTGGATTTTGGTTAACGGAAAACAGTTTATGATATAGAATATAACTTCGTAATAACGCAGAAAATTATACATATATTTACATTAACGAAATATCTTATAGCTTTAATTACATAAAAATAATATTTTAACAATGAAGAATTTAAAATTTTTCTTTAAACCTTCATTAAAATGTTCTAATTTAAAAACTCATAAAACTAAAAAGTGGATATCAAACATGTTATAAATAGAGTATATGTTTAAATAAAATAAAATTTTTCAAAAATAATTAAAATTTTGAGATTGACACTGTTTAGTGTTATTAAATTAAAATATATACATTGGTTAACATAAGTATAGGTACTTTAATATCAGTGAGTTCTTGAAATGGAGTAATTTCTTTGTTAAACATCTGTTTTTCTTCATTAATCCAAACAACAGTAGCATCAAATTTTTCTGATTTTTTAACTAATGCGTCCACGAACTGCAAGTAATTAATAATTAATACAATTTTATGCGATTAACACTTTTTATATTACCAATTTATGTTCATTGAGTTTATTTATGTCGTTAATACGATCCAAGAATATAAGGTTAGAATCAAAAGTATCTAAATCATAAATTAATTTTATAATTATTTTTTCCAAAGGCTCTTTAGAATTTCCTGTTTCATAAATAATAGAATATTTAATGAAAATATGTGATGATTTTTGTATCCCCGCTACAGAAGATGCGTGTGCTTCCCACAATTCTTCAGGTCGCATAATATATTGTGATAAGTCGCATGCGACAGTGAATAAATATTTCTCTGTTTTGATTATATTTTGCATGAACATGATAATAGTATACAACATGTAATCAACTAGATCCAAAAACTCTCTCATAATTTTCGTTCCAGAAGAAGCACGTACAACCACAATTTCATTGGATTTATCATTCACACTAAGAAATTACAAATATTTTACAAAGCCATAATATACTGCAGCAGTAATTAAATATTAATTATACTCCAATTATTAACGAAAACTAATCAGCTGTGATTATTATAAAAAGCAATGTTCCTAATAGAAACTATTTGATTCAACAAATATATATATATATATAAATTACATAAAAAATAAAATATATTATCATATACACCTTTCATGTTTAATAATATTATTATTAATGCCGTGCTCGATAATCTGATCCATATAATTTTTGGCTAAGTAATATGTGTGATTTTTAATGCCACTCTGATCAATACTATAAAAATATGTTACAGTACATTAATAATTTTAAAATAAGAATTCAAGCACTCAATATATTTAGTACCTGCAGTGGCGTAGATACGATTTTTTTCTGGGGGGGGAGGGGGTTTAAAATATATTTATGATACAAATTACAAGTTATTAGTTTATTTATCCATAGTTAAATCTTAAATGATAGTTGATAGGCGTATCGTGTAACGATACTAAAGTTTCAAACTCTAATAAATCAAATGAAATATTATGACGGCCGATAGATCGTAATATC
>JACXSJ010000514.1:221012-251028 GCA_014851325.1 Pentalonia nigronervosa | reverse complement strand
CATATTGTTGGCGCGCAGTCGATAATCAGTGTGACTTTATTCGTATTACGGGTGATGAAATCGTATGACCAAATAGTGGTCATACTGATTTGGTCGTGGATCCTTATCATAGAGTCTGTGCTTTATTTAAGGGACTCGTAAAATCGTAAAATATAATGTAGGGACATGCGTGAAAAATGTCGGCTGACTTTTTCAATAGAGCGCCAATAGTTTCAAACGGAGAACCCCTGGTTACGCTAAAATTGACCACTAGGCTCGTAACGGTCGCGGCTCACTTTTCGCTGGCCGTACTATAGTAAGAACATAAATATTAAAATTTATTAAGATAAAACAACCTAAACAATTTCGCACTGAGTGTCTCTCCTGGCCATAGTCTGAGATTTTATCATCTAATTATATTTCATACTAATACATAACTGATTAAAAATTGTTTTGTTCAGATATTATTGATTAAATCACATTTAATAAAACAAAACACTTGTTTACGAGTATCAATCCCCCAAAAGAAAGACTCACTGTTACAATACACAGATTTTTTTTTCATTAGGTTTTTTGAAAAGTGAAAGTATTCTTTACAAGATTGTATTCAAAATTTATCACGAGTAACCTACATGTAATAGAGAAGTTTTTTATAATATGCAGGATCTTTTTGTTATTTTGAAATAAATGGTTTTGCATTGTCGAATGTAAAAATTCCAATATATTGTCATAAACATATTTGCAAGACATTTTAGTTGGAAATGAGACATTCGCTTTATATACTAATCTTTTGTGGCCTTCCCAGGAAGAAGTTTGAATGATAAAAGGCGTATATTTAATTATCGCCTATCGAGAGAGAGAGACAAAATATCGAATGTTCATTCGGTATACATTTGGAGGGTATTTCATACTATTTTATTAGTTGAACCAAATTTTGCAATTGCAATCACAAAAGCGGCTTTTATTTTGCATAATTTTGTCAGACGAAGAGATGGATACAACTTAGAAGATGCTCAGACGTGTAACATGGAAAATCTAACAAGAAGAAATAAAGTTGGCAATTCAACGTTTAATGTAAAAGAAGTGAGAGAATAAATTCGTAAAATATGAAACAAACCCGACGTTTTGCGGTTAAAACGCTCAGTGTTAATAATAACATTAGAAAAACATGGTTTAATTTTAGAGTGATCTTGCGATCAATCGCCCAAAATTAAACCGGCGTGTTTCAGAGCGATCGAACGTTACAGAACGCGCGCGTTTTTTGCTAATGTGAATTGAAAATGTCAAGAGCCATTTAATTACGGCTGTTTTATTTCGAGTGTCAAATCGCGACGTTTTAAAAATTCGGACGCGCGCGTTCGAATCGCCTAGTGTGTAATGCACTTAAGTGGTACGGGCACTAAAACAAGTGTGGCGGGAAGTTTTGTTATTGTTACTGATAAAAGTTAGAACATGTTTTAGTTGGAAATAATTTTTAAATTTATTCGATGTATCCATAAAAACAAAATCAAAATATTGAATTAAAATTGTAATGGGTTAATTGTACTAATGTTTTTACCTACATATATTACATACTATTATAAAATATATTTTTATGAAACAATATTATTCTGGTTACCTAGTCATTTTATACATTTTTGTTTCTATTTACGGAAAATATAAATAAAACTTTGTTTATAAAATATTAAAATCTGCAGTTAAAACTAGCTGCTTCTAATTTAAACCACAAACACAAATTGTTTTATAACGAAATAGGTATCTATTTATAATTATGGGAACAACCTTATGTGCTAAAAAAGGAAAAAGCAATTTATCGACAACAAATGACTTAAATAATACTGACTATCATAATCAAGTAATATTGTTAAGTATAATATTTAATGTAGAAATAATTTATAAGTAGTTCAAAAAAAAAAAATAAAAAATATTACAATTTTCAATTTGTTTAATATTGTATTAGATTTATACATAGTAGACATTCTATGATAATGAATATATTATCTTATCATTTTAATATAATTATTATTATAAAATACTTGAATTGATTTTATTTACTTACCTTTTGTTATTGTTAGCAGAAAAAAATGTTAGCTGAATCAATTCCAAAAATTGTGCCGTTGTATGATGGCACAGAACTAAAAATTAATCAAAAGTTAATAATGAATGGACTCGCTACTATCTCAGTACGAAATATGAGATCTAAAGAATATGCCATCAAAGTAAAGTTATTTTAGTAATAATAATTTTTGAATTTCGATATCTAGTATATGCTAAAACGTTGCAAAGAAAAATAATGATATAGATTTGTTATGTTTGATAATATTAATTATTATTGATATATTATTTTATATATAATATACATTTTACTGATTTTTTTTCATTTCATAAATAATAGTACTACCTACATTAATTTTTTACCAGAAAAAAGAAATCTCAATTTTTTATGAAGTGTGTTTCAGTGATAATAGTAATATCAGTATGTTTTAAGGTTTATATAGATTTTGGTAGAATTTAGGTAGGTTTGGAGCTAATTTATATAATTTTTTGGCCATTAGCAATAAACTGTAAAAATAATACAAGATTGGTATTGTATGACAAATCATTTTTTTATTAACTTAACTGAAAGTAACTTTTCGAAGTAGAGCTAATAAAGGATTTATAAGAAACTTGCAGTAGTGTGCGTAGGCTTTTAAAATGGGAAAGGGTCTGAATATTTTTTAACATGTTAACTACTTACAACAGAGATGCTTTTGTAATTTGTTCTTATGCCGAATAAAAGTTTTTGTTCTTTTAAAACATTACACAAGTACATACAATGTTAACTAGTAGTTTATAAGCACAATTCAATTTAAAGTTAAAATAATAAAATTATCTAATCGTGCTTACTGATAAAGCTGTTTAAATAAATTATTTTGAATAATTATCATTTATTAATAATGATGAATAATATCAATTATTTCCTTAATCTAATATTGGGAAGGGGGTTGACCTCTATCGTTATCCCCTAGGCACGCAACTGGAGCGTTTAGATTTGAAGTTTTATAGAAAGTTCTACAATATTTTATTTATGTTACACTAGAGAAAACAGTGTAACTCTGGTTGTCAAGATCATCAAAAGTGTATAGGTATGTTTTTATCTGACAAGAATGGTTGTTGGCTGACATTTGTGTGCTTAGAACTAGGATTATTATTTTTTTAAACAATATGTTACTCTTTGAGTTGGGGTACTTTTGTTGTTTAAGTTTCCTGTATAATTTACATTGTTTACCAACAGTGTAACCGTTATAGTTGGCTGATCGGTAGTTCGCACAGAAAGCATATTTCGGTGAAAGATCACAGAATTGTGGTAGGTAGCAGAAGTAAATAATTTTATATTTTCGTATTATTATTTATTTATGACATCCAGGGGCCTAATTAAGAAGGTGATGAGGAGGATAGATTCCCAGAACTTTTATAATAGTATTTCCAGCTACCTACCATTAAAATTGAAAATATAGAGAAAATTTAGTATTTTGTGTGAAAAAAATATTTATCCCCCCTTCAGGACAAATTCCTAATTACGCCACTGATGACAAATAAATTAATGAATACACATATAATGGTATGCCATTGTGACTATATTACTTTAACCAAACTAAGTAAATAAACAACTGTAGCCTTGTACAATTTAATAGTTTATATTAAAATCATTATTCAAAGATGATAATATTAAATGAACTATAATTATTGTTATACCTACGTCAATATTCGTATTTTGTACCATTTATTATATCATTATATACATACATTTATTATACACAATAAACATATAGTATTATACATACACCATTAAACCCATATATATAAATATATATATATATATATATATATAAACAATATTTAATTTTATTTTGTGTTATTATGGATTATGATATCCATGTTATGTAAGTATAGTAGGACCTCGTTAATCGCTAGTCCGACTTATATGGGACCAGGGGTTGTCGGATTGAGAGGGTTTGTCGGATTATTGAGGGTTTGACCAAAAAAAGAAACAACGTATTATTAATGCAAAAATATATGTATGCATATTAATTTATAAATATAATGATAATAATGTATGATTTTTAGTTTGTTACTTTTTATCAATTTTTGTTTCCAAATCATAATATACTTTGGGTATATTGTATAGTCAAATTCACAAGTAGCATTTCTAGTACCTATACGAAAATGAGGAAGGGTTAAATAAAGTGTCGGATTACTGAAGTCGTCGGACTAGGTTTTACTGTATATAAATGTATAGAACAACAGAACTAATAATAATAAATAATAATGTTCAATTTTTTTCTTTTGAAATGAATTAGGTCAGTATAACCTACACTAAAGGATATTTTAATTGTAAATTTATCTTTCGATTTAAATAAGTATTTAACGGCTAATATATGGACTGTAAAAGGCAGACTTTTATCAGTAGCTTGAGTGCAGGATAAGGTTGTATCTGTAGGGCGGGGTCTAATCAAGATTACTTTTTTTTTATTTACATGTATTTAAATATTATAATATGAATAACCATGTGCTAATACAGTAATACATACCTATAGGTACCTATTATTTATTTGTTATCTAGTTGATATAATTGCAATTTAATTTTTTTATTAACTCGGTGTTATGCATCACTGAGTTAAATATTATACTACTTCAATAGAGGTTGATCAATGTTCTATATTTTTGATTCGAATACCAATCTACGTCTATTATTCTAGTTTACAGTTAGGTATACTAAACTCTACGATCCATTTTTATGCTATAATTAATTAAATTAATTATGTGAAACATAGCATAATATTTTTAATACAAATTTATACTTACTATTGTAGTATTGTGACATGAGAATGCTTCTATTACAAATATTTTAATAGAATTTTAAAAATAATTATAACTGTACAATGACACATATTTTTGAGCTTTAAAATATAATTGTATAATGCAGGAAGCTCTGAAAACAAAATAATAATAATAAATAATAAAAATATATAATAATAATAATAATTATACAGATATTATAATAATAATATAATAATAAAGATTAATTTTTTTTTTATTGATCTTAAGCCTGGCAACTATGGCCATTAGCTGTTTGTAGGTTTTTTATTGTGGGTTGAGGAACGGTAGGGTTGGAACACGTTTTGTATGTGTGGCAAGGATTTGTTAAAAACCCGGGTGGTCACCCATTCGGGAACTAGCAACACCGGCCGGTACGTACACTCAGAGCGTTTCCGCAGTTGAGCGTACGACCGTGCCACACTCTAATTCAAAAGATTAATTTATCTACCTAATATTAGTATATTCAATATTATATATTCAGTATTCATATAGGTAAAATAATAAATATGCATAAATACTTCTACAATATTATAATAGTATATATGTCAATTTTAGTTTATACTAAATTTCTTACCTCTAACATGACACAATGATAAGGCTTAAATTACATCAGTAAATATTGTCAGTCTTAAAGAAAGAAATGGTGCTAATTTATTTTTTATATACCTACATGGTAGCTATAATATGTTTTTGTTTATCATTATTTTATATTTTAGATTAATAAAGGTATACAAGACGTATAAAATATCGATTTTGTGTTATGATATTAATAATTGGGTATATATACACATGATCAAAGTTAGTATATAAAAAAAAATAATATTTATAAGAATAACCATTATAAGAATTACTTCAAAAATTTTAATTTATTATATATTATTGCTTATATGTGATTTACACCTTTTGAGCAGAAAAGAAATTCATTCTTTAATCTCCATCGTCCCGAATTAAAAGGTTTAAATATTAAACCCACTGAAAACCAACAAGAGAAAATATTACACCAGCACATTCTTAAAGAAGTAAAGACAATTCACGAGATAAAAACAATGTAACAAATAAAATTTTCTAAAATATGAAAACATTTTTAAATCTAAAAATGTGTTGTTTTTTTAGGAAATCACTTTGCGCAATTAATGGACTACAAAGTTCGTCAGCAATTAATCAAGCCAACATCTCGAATTATAATAGTAATTTTTTAAAATTCATTTAAAATCATAATACTATACAAATAAGTATGATTTTTTTAAAAAAACATTATTTTTAAATGATTGAAAATTAAAATAAATAAATAAACATTTCTATAAAATTAAATTAGTTTTATCTTTCATTGTGTTTTATTCTTTATAACTATGATTTATGACGGTTTAAATTAATTTAAAAAATATAAATTTTTTGTAGTTAAATAATATTTTTATTTAAATTGTCGAAAAAATAATGATATTTTGATTATAAATAGCAGTTATACGTTTTTGTTATAACGTCAAACTAAGTAGAATATTTGTTAGTATTATATTATGCTATAATACTTTAGTGGTTATTTCGTACAATAATTTATTTAAGTATAAAATAAATGTTGCATAAAAAATTTAATTAAATAATATATATATAAACAATGGCTCAATATTAATTGTAATGCATTTTTTTTAGTTAAACCGGATGCAACATTATTGATGGAAAACCATTTTCCAAAAGGACCTATAAAGCCAATAGCCTCAATTCAATCCAATCAACAGAACAAATGGGTTGACAGTTCTAGTTTGTTATACTTCATGAATATACCAAAAGTAGCTTTATTTTACTTGTTTTGTTTTTAGTTACGGAGCTTGAAGAATCAACATTAAAAGCAGATAAATTCTGTGTTCACGATGTGGAAATAAAATCTACTCTTATCGACTGAAATGAAAGTTTTATAAATAAAATAAAAAAGTTATCTACAATTTTTGTAAATTTAATTTATACAAAATCAATAGCCAATAGGATTTATACTTTTACTAAAGTTAGGAATATTAGTAAATAAGTATGCGTTCTTTTTTTTTGAGGGATAAAATTTTTATTCTGACTGCAAAAAGTTTATTATGTTTTTATAAACGTAAAATAATTATGGACTTACCTATGAAACAAATACATATGGTACAAATGAAACAGCAAAAAAAAAATTGATCTTGTTACTTCATATAATTTTACAAGTGTCTATATTAATATATTTTTAGTAAATTTCTTTTTTATACAGTACCATTTTGGATTTTTTTTTACGAAATTGATAATAATGCACAAACCCGTTGGAAGCATATTGTATACATATTTTATTTTTAAAATCCCCCAGCCTTATGATCTTGTTGGATGTTGAGGTTTATGTGGAGCGAGACAAAATAAGAATTAACAAGATACAGACAAACAAATATATTGGCGTATTAAGGAATTGTTGAAGGGATGGGATAAGACATTCAATCATATACGTGAAAGAGGGAGCTGTTTCGCCTCCTTTCCCACCTTCAGGTTTCCAATACTTTCCTACTTAATGCATGCTGTATAGCAGTGTTTTATTTTACAATTGTTTTTATGTATTACAAAATATTGTATAATTTATTTGTAAAGTATATAAAAAAAATCAACTGTAAGGTTAGGTAACTAGGTGTTATAATATGATTAAATTTTTGTAAAAAATGTAATCTAATGTTTACCCCTAAAATAATGTTATACGTTACTTAACTTACATGGGTTGTTTATTATTTATATTATTAATAATATCAATTAAAAATCGTTAAATTATGATATAAAATTGAATATTTAAATATCGTATACTTAAATTAAATATTTTTACAATAATTAAATAATTATAATACATTAACAAAAAATTGCTAATTTGAATTTATTTTAATAATTCATCTCGGTTTTTCGGTAATATTTAATTTTTCAAAAATTAATTCTATAAATGGTTATATGATGTTTTTTGAGTTTTAATGAACTTCTAAACTCTACTAGGACTCGTTTTACTAGGACAATTTACCTAAAACAAATATCATAAGCATAACTGTTACTTATAGGCAAGAACGGATCCAGGGAGGCTAGCCCCATAAGACATATGAGCGCTACTGGATACTACCATTGATTATAAGTACTATGAATACTGAATGTATAATTAATATGTATTGTATTTGTGTTGTAACAAAATTGTTTGGCTTGGGTCCCTTCAGATCTGTGTATTTCGTGCCTGCCTACAGACTATAATAAATAATATTATGTCTTTAATCGATATTACTATTTTAGAACAAAAGTTCTAAAAATGAATTCTATAATATGGATAGATGATGAATTAATACTTACAATTAGATAAATATTATTATTATTGCTTATTAATTTTGGAGTTTTTATAGTTTATTGCTATTAATAAACATATTTATTAAAATAGCTATGTAATTTATATCTATGGCATATATCCGAAGCTGAAAATCTTACGTATACAATATAGAATATAAAATATAAAGAAATGATTATAGGTAATCTTACCTATTATTATTTATTGGTAAATTTAATGTTCTCTCTTTTTTGTTTTGTACCACAGTATCACATATATTTAATTCAATGTATTTAATTATTTAATTTAAAACCGTGGATTATTTATCTTAAATTCTGAGTGAATCGAGAGAGCTGTATTGGTTTCATAATGATATGGTATTCTTTTTTAGGAAATGTTTATTATGATAGTAAGAAATAAAATTACTCAGTTACTTATTTATTGAAGAGTGTAGAGTGTAATTTGTCGTTAATTTGATACTTTATCTGAATAGCGTTTTATATTATAGAATTTAAGTTCAAGAATTAAACGTTTTTGTGTGAAAACAAATAATAAAAAAGCAAATTCCACTCGGAAAAATGATTACAATGCTGGAACACAAATATGTTTCGGTATTACAAGTACATTTTAGTTTAATACATTAAATATACACATACCACCATCAGATTAACCCGTCTAATTGGTAAACCAGCTACCACAGCAAACTATTGTTTTAAAAATTAAGAACGTATACATGTAAAAGTTTCAACAAAGACGTCCTGCCCCGAAAATAATAGGCACTTGGCCCACCCTGAAATTTTTGCGTGGGAGGAGACAAAGGTATAATTTTGTCCCTAAAGATATACTAATAGTAGAAATCTTCAAAGTTTAATTTTTTTTAATTAAAGAAAGAATGCATTAAAGTGCAATATATTTAACATATTATATTAACCTATTATTACCTACAATTATAAGATAAAAATATTTTTCTTCAAATGATTGCATATAAGTACCTTCATTTATTTTACGTTCCTCAACAATATGTTGTCAACGTTATCGCATTATTTAGGTGACAAAAATAATCCAATAATCTTATTTCATAAAGACGATTGCAGGATTATCATCACATTATTTTAACATGCTATAGCATTTTTTTTTTTAATGAACTCATAATATGTACTAAATATTATTTAACGATACGAGTAACCTACCTACGATTTATTTCTAAGCTATAAAATAAGTTTTTAGACTTGTGCAACAACAAAAAATTAGGTTATAGTTTCGATTTCGGTGAATAAATTATTTTGCCTACCCTCACTTAGTTTACCCAGTTACGCCAATCACGTGATTCACGTCTTAATATTATTGTACATACAATATTATAATATGTGCGTTATTGTAGATTATATAATCTACAATGTATAAATGTATAGTACAAACATAACACACGGATCAGGCGATACCTATACCTACGTTATTTATTATTAATATTTCAGATTTAAATAGTCGCCGCCGCCATCGCGTGTATACAATAAAATCGTAGTAAGTTTACGTTTACAAACGGTGACGTCACTGTTGCTTTGGGTTGCTACTATTCAGGATACTATAATACATATTATATATACTATATTATACAGCGTAAACGTAGGACCACTCTATTTCATTACTATTGTGACTGGGAAATCGTGCTAAATGCAATTCAGAGTTGCGCGCGTGACGGCAGTGTGTCAGGAAATCGATAACGCGGCACAGAATAATGTTATATCCTATTTCTATTTATTTTTGTGTTCAAACAGACCGAAATTAAAATATTCTATATAAATTGACAACTATTTAAAAATCAAAATAGAAGTGCTACGGAAAATATACCGTAGAAGAATAAAATACAACCGTATCACTAAAAGATCTTTTAATGGGTTATCTCTAAATAATAAGTATTTAAATAATAATATGAGTGTTATTCGTAAAAATATACTTTGTTAAAATCAATAATGAATGAAAACAATTTTATATCTATGTAATGATGAACAATAATATATTTTAATAAACACTTAGCTTTTGATTGATCTTTAAATATCCTTTAGTTAAAAACAGTTAAAACTGTTAACAGTAATAAATTGGTATATTTTGATAAAATATGATTGGTATCAAAATTGAGAGATGAATCTACAGAAAGCAGATAAGTTTTAGAGTAAGTTGTACTTGTCGATATTAATGGTCAAAATTTTTTTTTATTAAAAACTTTATTTTTTTTTTTTTGCGTAATGTTGAGTTTTAACCAGACAACAATTTAACTTTCGATAATGTTTTTCATTTTAAAGAAGTTACATCTTGACACTGCAGTTTTTAATTATGAAATAATTTTTATGTATTCAATATTTTCTGTACGAGACGTTTTGAAGTCTTGAAATCTTAAAGTCATTGTTTTTGACGTATATTCTTATACTTCTTTAACTTATTTTCTCTTGCATTTAAAATGCTGTTTAAATTTTTGTATTAATTTAATTGTTTAATCTTTTGAAATAAAGATAATTTTTATTGTTATATTGCAGTTGTTATGTTGCAGTATGCATATTGTAGCAGACATCACAACAGCAGCGTGTATTTAATTTAATCCTAATACGCATTTAATCTTTCCTCATTGAAATAATTATTAAAAGGATTAAATAAAATATTTAACGTTAAAAAATTATTAAACATGTATAGCTTTGAATATATATTATGTATATTTGAGTTTGTATATTGGCTGAATGAGCTCAAATATAGAATTAATATTATGACCCGTAGAAATAGTTAATTTGTATTTTCTGATATTATATAACACTAATTATTGACAAATCTATGCTCAATGTCACTATGTATGGTACTATGTTCTTATAGTTCTTACTTTTTTTTTTAAATAAAAATTAAATAAAAATAAAATCTAAAGTCTAATGAACATGAATTATGTTTTTATTATTTATAAATTATGAAGTTTCTCATTCATGAATATAATTTAATTATAGTTTTTCAATCTAAATATATTAGCTAAAATTAGTGAAATTGTTATATTTTTTATTCTCATTTCTCTAATTTAAAATTAAGTCGATTGTTTATTAAGTTAATGAATGACAGTAACACCTAACAGCTGACAATAAATCATTTGTAACTTCATTATTAATAAGTATCAGGCTATAATAATTAATCGTATAATTCAGGGTTGAGATGTTTAAAACATCTGAATTAATCCAACGGTGTCTTGTTTTAAATAAATTATTTAAATAATATAATAAAAAAATTGAAAACAGAAATAAACAAAATTGCTGGCTTTATTTTTCATCATAATTTTAACTTAAATATAAACAAATTTATCATTGAGATTTTTTAGTCTTATGTATCCTGATTTTTTGATATTAAATATTGAATAATACTAACAGGATCACATACAGAGTTACACTAAAGTCTTATGAATTTATTAAAATATATTATTATTTGTGTTACCTTATATATATTTTTTTTTTATTGATCTTAAGCCCGGCAACTATGGCCATTAGCTGTTTGTAGGTTTTTTATAGTAGGTTTTTATTGTGGGTTGAGGTACGGTTGGTTATAACACGTTTTTGTATGTGTGGCAAGGATTTGTTGCTATAAGCCCGGGTGGTCACCCATCTGGGAACTAGCAACACCGGCAGGTACGTACACTCAGAGCGTTTCCGCAGTTGAGCGTACGACCGCGCCACACCAAGCCTTACCTTATATTATTATTATTATTAATGAACGTGTGTATCTAGGAATCCTCATCAGTTTTTGTAGTTGAATTTTTATTGTATAATATAGAATCATTAAATTACATGAAAATATAGTTATATTATGACGTGTTGCTTTATGCCTTAAGAACCAATGCTTTTATCTATGTTTCAATTTAAATATTATAGTATTTTAGATTTAGGAACAGGTTCAACTTAATAATGCAGGTTAGGTTAAGTTCACTTTAGAGTTCAAGTTAAATTCACTTCTTAAAGAAAAAAATATGAATGTATGTATATATAGTGATATTAGTTTATTATAATATATAGTATTTATTTAGTTTATAGTCGTAAAATATTTTTAATTTGATTTTGGATTGAGCGAAAAATATAAAAACTAAAAGAGTAATAAACAAAATTAAATATCTCCAGTGGAAAATAAAAATATTTTAAGTAAGATTTATGATATATGAGGTACAAGTGTACAACAATTTTTCCATGGTCCATATATGGCTGAGCAGCTGGAAACTTTATTTGGAATTATTATTATTTTTAAAAAATGTTTTAGGGTGACATTTTAGCATCATAAAATGTATAGCGTTCATTGTGTTCAAAATGGTTATGATATTCTATAATATACGTTAATAGTTATTAAAAAAAAGTATTATATTATGTTGGAAATACGTGTTATTTATAATTAAAATGTCCACGATATATTTTAGGGTAGTCACGAAATAAATAGGCAATACATATAATATTCGTATAATAGTATAAGTTTATTATTTGAGGATATGATAAATTATGATAATATAAAAAGAAAAATGTAGATTTATTAATCTGAAATAAAGTATTTATTAATATATAAGAATCTAGGTAAATAAGGTATTTATATATAATACATATCTAGTACCCACAGTATTAATAAAAACAAAATAACTTAAATGAATGTTTATGGAATATTTTAAATAGTATGTGATTGAGAAATCATTTATTTAATAAATGAAAAATTTATATTATTATGACGACACATTATCTAATCATATAATTTTCATAGTACCTACATTAATATGTTGATAACATAATAACTTATACAATTAAAGGTTGATTTTTGCAGCTGAAACTATCAGAACCTATGAAAAAACATCAGTATATGTTTTTTTTTGAAAAGTTTGTTACGCCTTTTATGAATATTGGCGATGGCAAATTTTTTTTCTTTTCTATATGTGTGGCAGAGTGCATTGACCATTAATTTTATGTTTCAAATTCAATTTGATTGTCATCATCTGTATCAATAGATTTGGGCTTAGATTCATCAAGAACAGACTTGTGGTGAATAAAATATTTTGATTTCTTTGCAGTGGTAGAGATATTTTTAGAGGTGACTATTGAGGAAGGTAAATTCTTCGCAATTTTTTGATTACGATTGTTATGGTTCATTATTTTTGTTCATATTGTTGATTATTTTATTTTGAAGTATCTTGATAGGCGTGGTACAGTGCGGAACCTTGTAGAAACATTGTTAATTAGCATTACTATTTTACCTTATTGTGTTCAAAGGTCACAGTATGAGACGGTGACTTGGTTATTGATACACGATAATATAACTTCTAAACTATAGTCAATAACAATACAATTACATATTAGAATTAATATAGTTAATATTCACTTTTTTCAGAAGGTCAGTGGTGAGATGCGTAACAGTAGCTGGATAACTTTCTCTGCTCACGATTTCATGTCGATTGATGCTGGCCGATAAAAATCTATTAAGATGAACGGCACTTAGAGAAAATATTATACCGAAATAACGGTTTAAGATGTGGGCCATTTTGATGAACCCTTATATCTATATTAATATTATAATTTATATCAATGCCAAAAAAATATATTACTTAAAAAATTACATAATATTTACATAATAATTAATCTAAAATACAACCTAAAACCCAAGAATCTCCCTGGCTGCGCCACCGGATTGAAAGATTTTTGTGAGTGATGCGCATTTTTTTAAGCGCCACGATTCCGGTGTGTACTTGTAATATTCAACTATTCCAACTGCAGCAATTCGACACTCAATCATTTATCTGGTCACCCCATAGGAAATGTATTTATCGCACGATCAATATTAATAGCTTTGACGTTTCAATACATACGCATTTGGTTTATACTTTTCACCATAACGCTACGGAATGGTATAGTTTCGGTTATTTGTAACGTGTATATAATAATATATACAATACACTACAACCAGTACAAGCACACATGCAAACGCACCGATTCATAGATATATAGCTGCTGGTACTTATGACGTGAGGGCGTTAAACACATATAACCTTTATAGGGAATATTTCGCATTGTATGTGTAGTATCATAAATTATAGATATAAATATTTATTTTCATATCAATATATATGAATATCTGCTAATACATTACATATATTAACATGCGTATTGTATGTAATACAAATTCCAAAGAATACTTTTCGAAAAAATTATTTAACAACAAATTACATGATGGTATTCAAATATGAACGGCGAGTTTAACGTAATACTCCGAATTATGATTATGATAACAAACGAGTAAAAGTAAAACCATATTATTGTTAGCAATAGATAGAAGGTTCACCATTTTTTTGAAATGAAAGCGAAAATCACGATTTTTTAAATCCAACAAGAAACAAAGTAAAACTATGTGTCAAGTCATTCAGAATACAATTATCAGTAATGATTAAGTATTAATATCACAAAGAAAATAACTATGGAAATATTTATTATTATGAGTTAGTATGCATTGTAAGACAGAAAAAACGGATAGCTAAATAATCATTTTCTATCCATAAGAAGGTTTTTTGAACGAATAATGGATAGAAAATCTTAAAACTGCATCTAATGTAATTCAAAATCTTTATAATGACAGTAATATAATTTAAAGCCGGTATAAATATAAAATATTTCTTAGGAGCTTTTACAATTTTGATGTCCATAGAAAATTAAATAGCTTATCCTTATCAGTGAAAAATGCACATTGATTCATATAACATTTTATTCTAATTAAGGTAATTTAAGAGATGTTGCTTCGCTATATAGTAGGAATCGAGTGTAATTCGTCATTGCGGTAATTGATATGTTAAATTTGAATTTAATGTTAAATTATTGAATACGAAATACAATTCATAGCAGTGTGTCAGTCTCAATTTCTAAAGATATTTTATCAATACAAAATAATTGCTTATTAGAATTTTATACCTACAATTTGTAATAAGAACATAATAAGTATAGGTATTAAAATAAAATGTATACCATATATATTCTATTTTATGTATAGTTATTAAATCATTTAGAAATATTATTGTTTTCAGTAAGTACATAGGTACAGTAATATACATTTCAATAATTCAAAAAATATTCATTTGATCAATTGAGATATCTCAAAATGACGGCCAAAAACTAATCTCTACACACACCAAAAACAAAGCTCTCAGCAATGACTAAATCACTCACACTATTTAAAGTTTCTCCCAAAAAACATAATACTAACTTTAAATAAAATAATATATAATGGCTATTTTAAAATTTACTATTTACAAAATAACAAAAAACTATAGTCTGTATAATCTTTATTCAAAAACCAGGCAAAAATCATCGATTGAAATTCATTTCTTTAGTCTCAAGAAATTTACGAGTAGTTAATCCTATTGAATCTTCAAAACTCACTAACCGGTACAATAAGAGAAGACAAAAACACTCTTCAACTCAACAAACTCAAACACTATATTATCAGCGTTCATCTCAGCCAGCGCTTACTTATAGCTACCATATTTCTCGACGTTGAGAAGACATTTGGTGTGTGGCACAATAGGCTACTTAAAAAGATGATGCTTATGGACATCCCTATAGAACTCACCGAGTAGTTTCTTCTCATAACAAACGTTTTTCGTAAAAAATAGTTAACCAAAACAAAGCAGCTCACGTAGGTGTACCACAAGGGTCGACAATTTAATTTATGTCTATAAATAGCTTAAAAAGGGCCAAAATATTTTGAAAATTATAAAATCACCTAATTATCTTTAAAACTCTAATTTAAATGCATATAGGTGTGATAATAATTTGCAAGTATCTATTTATGGTTATTTTTTTTTTGAATTTCAACATAATAATAAAATCATTAACGAAAAAGTACTTACGTTTTTCAGTAATTTTTTTTTTTAGTTTTTCCAAATTATTTTGAAAATAATTGTATAATTTTGACTCTCTTAAGTACCAAATAGATAGATTTTGCTAACACTATGAGTTAAACATTTACTGCTACAAAAAGGGTCAAGACACACAGAAAAAAAGTACATCATTGTAAAATCTATATATTCATTGCTCCGCTCATGATCTAAAATTAAATCAAAATTAAACAAAACTTTATAGGTTGTTATAAAAATCATTTTCATTCTCACTTCTCGTTTAAAAATTTAAACAAATATCTACAGATTTTAAGTTTAAAACGAATTTAAGAACAAGAAACATTGTTTCACGTGTAAAGTTGGTTGTCATCGTATATTATACTGATTTTTATAATAACTATATAGGTGTTTTACGAGAACTTAAAAGCTTAAACTGTAACTATACAAAATGTGGAATGCAATTTAGTGTTACCAGTACTGTACTGAGAATTTCAATATTCAGAAAAATATCTATGTGTGAAAAAAATAAAATGTATGCATTTCCTTTGCAAAACAACATCATTATTAATAGGAAATGGTCCTTTTTTTTAAAAATTACGATCGTTATTCAGAAAATATAATATATTATGCATTATATACTATATAATACATTTTATACTGTAAGTCTGTAAATAATATATCATATAAAGTTTTAAATTTATTTAACACACGTGAATGAGTAAAGTTAGAATATTTATAGGTCGAAATACTGGACAAATCGGATGTTCTGTGGCTATATAGGATAAAGGAAAAATACACATAATATCGCATACTATGTGAATAACATTTGAATCCTTGCAATAACGTATATTGTTATTTTTGAAGAAAACGTGGTCGATTTGTTGTGCTATAATTTTACCACAGAAACAACTAACGAGAACCAAATATAATATATTATGATACAATCACTGGCCGCACTAAATCATATACTGTCCTACGTGTATCTCTATACGTCTATACACCATTTACGTATTACGAATAGTCGGCGTTCCAGTAAACTTTTCAAAACATTGCGAGTTGTTTTTGATACAATAAATATTCCGCACAATATATTTTATTTATATGCACGAGCAGTATAAACAGGCCGTGTTTAGACTTTGCCGCCTGTTTTATTTTTTTGTATAGGTATAACAAAAATATACATTTTACAAAACTGTCGATATTAATTTATTTAAATGGATATCTACCCTAAAAATGAAAAAAAACAATATAGCTAGTTATATCTTATTTTTTAAAAGGTAAAAATATTGAATTTTTCGAGCCAGTTAAGATTTGCCATCCATTTAAAATTAACGCCTAGTGTGATACTAAAGTCAAGGGTCATAAATGAATAATTTTGGAAAGCCACTTTAGGAATTCAGAACATTTTGGGAGATCATTACCATTTAATGAACGTGTTTATTCAGAAAAAGTAAAGGCAAAATATAAAAACAAAATTAAAATGAATGAAAATCTCATTTAATTCATCATAAAAAAAAAAAATACATTTCTAGTTTGCGGGCTAGATAAAGTTCATGTTGTACAGTCATCATTTGGTGACCACTGCACTAGACCATTGCGCCTCTACCTCCATAAGTTTGGCCCTTAGTATAAGGTATTCTTAAGTTCACTTAGGCTTCGAGTTTTTTTTTTTATATATTTACGCATATACTTACTATCGATTCGGCGGAGCAGCATGCACACAGGTACAATGTATTATTATTTAATACATAAAGAATGTTAAACGAAGTCAGGTGAGAGAACTTATTTATAACAAGTAGTGTACGTGAGGTGCAATAGTTGCTTTTTTTTATCCTTTCTTTTGGAAGGGCTAATTTTCGTGTGGTTTTCGCTAGGAAAGGAAGGGGCGGGGACGCACACTATTGCCAATCCTCCTTGTGCCTCCCTGCACCCGTCTCTATTCGCGTGCGGTTACGTCGTCGTTCAAGTCGGTAACGTTCGGGTGTTCGGGACATTCAGTTCACCGTCGACTGTCCACCGCGACACATGCGCCGCGAATCGTTGATGAAATCCAGTCGTAAATACACAGAAAATATTTTAATTTTTTTTGTGCAATACATTCTTTCAACACGCTCGACGTGCCCGCCACACATTTGTTGACCGCTGTGAACCAAGGTAATAATATGATTGACATAAAACGTCGTAGTAGGAAAGTTGAACGTAAAAATTTGTTTTATTTTTGTTGTTAATTTTTTTTTTTAAACTAGATTATAGATACTAAATATTTATAAAACTTGTACTTTATTTGGCCATGAGCCGTGGACGCTTTTATGAGATAAACATTAGAAAACACTATTAGTGAACATAGTAAATAAATAAATAAACAAGACAGACACAAATTACAATATAGTTCCACAGGTGTTTAGGACAATACCATTTATTATAATCTTATAAGATTTTACACATTGTTAGGATATTTACATCAATAATTATCATGATGAATGACTGATTAAAAAATGTTTCTAAAATAGAGTGGGTTCTATAGTCTATAATTTCTAGCTATACAAGAGCGTTTTATGTTTATCTAATTACATCTAATAATTTGTATAATAGAAAATTGAAATAAACTAAAACATTAAGTTACACAATTCAAAAAGGTATATATTATAATTATTAAACCTAATAAATGAATAATATTTTGTTGTTCTTGTAATAACAAAAAACAATAAACCATTGTTATATTAAGTTACAAAGAAGTCATAAATATTAAAAAGTCTCTAGGTATTAAAAATAATATGAGGTCAAGTAGGGGCATATTTATGTGCGTAGTTGAGAAGGCTGCAGCCCCCAAACCTCTCACCAAAAAATGTTTTGGAATATTTTAAAAAGTTTTTTTATACGCATCGGTATTACAATGTTTTTATTATTATTACTATTATTATCATTATCTTCGTACGAGAACACTTCGGAAAGCGTGGATGATTTTAATAATGTCGTTTTAGCATTATTATTTTATTGTTACTTTAATAACCATTGAACACTTATCTACAATGTTAATATATTATTCCAATTACTGATTGCCATTTCTAGAAAACAAATAGACCATACCTAATATATCTAATATAGTAATTTATTAACCTTTATTCGATAGTTATTTATCAAATGTATTATCAATACTTAATTTCATTTTCTCAATAGGAAATAATAATATTTAAATTAATTGGTAACGTGTGACTAATATTTTGCCGATAAAAAAAAGTAGTGTGATACATAATTTTGGTTAATATTGTTTACTCGCGTGGTGCTATTCGTTTCTTTATATTCAGTTTTGAGTGTGAAAAAATAAGTTTAGAAAATTATATATTTTTGTTTATATTATTTTAATAAAATCTATATTTAATTTATTGTAAGTATAGAGTAATATCCATACATTTTGTAATTAATTAGAAAAGGCTTTTAAAATGTATTATTTTATAAATAAACTAAATAATGGTTTTATTAAAATAATATATACTAAAAATAATATTATTTTATAAATCTTTTTTATTCATACTTGAAACTGAATATAATGAAATGAATAGGAATTGGATGTGAATCAATAGTGATTGAGTGAAATATCTTACAGAAAAATGATGTTCCACTATTTTTTTTTACTTTATTAGAAATGTTGAGTACCATCATAATGCAGAAAATTAAAAAAATGATCTGAAACATGACTTTAGGTTAGAATTTTACGTACGTTAACGCTGTGTAATGAGTTATAGGTTATAACTTTTAATCAACTTTGGTAATAAGAAAAAAATAAAAATTTTCAAAATTTAAAAACAAATTTTTTTTACGATTCCTTTACGTATGCTATGTTATACTATTTTTTTTTTTAGATATATGGGGTGTATGTATAATTTTTTCAAACACTGTTTTATTCAATATTTTGATCTTTGTGGTATACGTATGTAGGTATGTAGGTATTGTATTTATTATTTTCTCCTAGAATAAAATCCTAGATACGCCATGATACTCATGATAGGCAAGAAATATATTTGTCGAGATTTTACGACAGACCACATTCTTTCCATACCTTTTTGATCACAACTAAACTCTTGCCTGTATGAATATAATTAAGGATATTTTCTTTAAAATACAAAAAAAGTTAAATGGTATGTGAATAGCAAAAATTGAATAAGGTGTATGAATAATATAAATTAAATACTATATATTTAACAAGATACAATAAATTTAAGTTAGTTAATCACAATAATTTTAGTAAATTTAATTGTTAATGTATTTACAATACATTTTAAACATATAGCAATATATAGATAAATAATATAATATTGGAAGTTTGATTTTAATTTTTGTTATATTACATTATTTGTTTTATAGAATTTATACGACAATAAATTGTAATTCATTAAATGTATATTTTTGTTATTAATTAAAAATTTTTATTATTGGGTTACCAAAAATATCAAAGATTTGTAATGTATTATTTTACATTACATCGAAAATCTGCTCTAATAACACGTACAACAATTTTAATTCATCTAAACAATTAACATATTAAATTCTATAAAATAATAAAGGTGTGTTTATTTCCTTTATAATGGTGGATAAAAAATTTATTATTTTTGAAGTTTAATTAAGTAACGTTTTTATAAATTAAAGCCCTTAAATTAATTATGTTAAAAAGTTATCTTCATAATGCTTAGTCGTAGCAATTAAATGGGAATAAAAATGTATTATTCCCATATTTTGACTAAAAATTGTATACCTACATAGATATATTACGTTTTTAAAATATAAAATTGTTTTAATATTGTATTAATATTGTCGTTAATATATATTTTAGTGAAAGGGAAAAAATAAAACCAAATTACCAATACATTTACTTATACATTTTGGCCCATGGAAATAATTAGGCGTTTGAGTTTGCCTTTAGTAGAAAGTTTACAATCGTTTAAAGCGATTTAGATGCATTAAAACAATAAAATTGTTGTTAAGAAGTTTAAAATATTAAAAACCGTTTAAAATGTAAAGAACTTTATCTGTATTTCATAAAAGGGTTTACTTCAGTAAACAACAGCTTGATGTTAAGTTTCAAAGTATTTGCTTCAAATGGAAGTTTTGTACATTATATTTTATCAACGTTTATTTCTACAGGAAGCATAACTTTTCCTTTGTAGCTAATGGATGTTGAGTTATAATAGTTCAAAATGAATGCATATGGCAATAGGGTTTGAAAGAAGTAGATTTGAGGGTTTCTAGTTTATACTACAAAACATAATACATTAATATGAATTCTATATTAAATCGCAAACAAAACAATATAACATATTTTTTAAAAAGTACCTACACTTTGATCACATATTTTAAAGTTTCCGATTCCAAACTTAATCACGTTTAATGTCTTCAATTATTTTAAGTCAGGGAAAGAGGAGGAGATTCGGGAATCTGAATTTATATTTTTTTTGAAATGTCTATGGATATTAGTTGGATAGCTGCTTTTTTAATGGAAAATCCGTTCATAAAATAGATATTGAAATTGAGGTTTTTATTGCTGAAAAAATGTAGTAAAACAACACAAATATTTTTTTTATTCATTTGATTGTGTTAATATCATTGACGTATATTGCAAAGTTAAATCATTGATGGTTATAAACTTATATAGTTATATGTATATCTATTTAATATTTTGTATGATAATTATCTTACTAAACAATGTAGTTTTATCTATTTTATCATAAAAGTTATATACACATTTTTTTTAAATATCAACCATTTGATAATGGAAAGAAAAGGTTGAGTAAATGTATATAACATATAACTGAAATATTTAAATATTTGTATTAGCAATTAGAAATTATTATGAAATTTTACTAATCACTAATAAGCTAATATCATATCTTCTAATGTGAAGTTATGTTAAGTAAGATTATTAATAATGTAAAAAGTATTACCTGCCCTTACAATAGGATCATTTTAAGATTTCAAAGGATATACCTAACATGATGTAAAAGCTTGATGTTTTTATGTTTGACCTGCACAATAATGGCCAATGATTTACGATTACCTATATGTTTAGTATTGGTCGCCACTCGCCGGCCATAACCGTCGTACATTAATCATAAACAATTAAATAAAAAATAAGATTATTTATTGTTAGTGTTGGGTAATAATTTAAAACTAGAAATTTATAGTAGCGTTTAAAATGCTAATTAGATATCTTGTAGAAAAAAAACAATAACAATTATTATAATATTACGGCCATAAAATTAACTATTTATGACAACAAAATAACAATATAAATATATGGTTTTTTCTATGATTATTATAATTATTTACAATTCATTTTTAAACTAGAAAACTCAAAATGTAGTCCTTATTATTAAATGATATTTAATTTTAATATATGTAAGTTATATTTGGGTGACTACATTTTTCATCACCTATATAAAATAATAATAAAATCTGAATAATTTCTGATTTTCTAGTATGAATTTATAATTTTTATCATATTACTGTCTTAAATTATTTCAATTATCGTTAAGAAAATAATCGAAAGTACAGAATAAAGTTTATTATTATAGTAAATTGAGGTATAATACGTATGTATACACAACAACAAGCACAAAGGCAGGTCGGAAAATTATTATTTTAATCATAAAACCAATCAATCATAAAATCAAATCTAGCATAAATTAATTTAAATCTATTGTAACAAAAGATACGATTTAAATCTAGAACTATAAAAAAAAAAAAAAAATAGGTAGGTACATAAAAAAATGTTTTTAAATTTGTAAGACAATATTTTATACATGTATAAGAATAGTGATTTAATTGCAATACATAATATTATTTGGTATTAATTAATAATTAATACTATTTAGGTTTTGCGTAAATTTGTTATTACGTTTGATTCATAATAAAGTATAGAAATGTTATTACTGTATAAAAAGTATTTTGTACACGAGTAATGGCAAGTAAACTTTTTAAGTGAATTACGATTGAGTGCTGAAATTATTTAAATGATTAAAATATGATCAAATTATTTAATTTTAGTTTATTAACCAAATACTTTTCGTTGTACATTTTTAAAATAATACTTTTAAGTACACTTAAAAACGTAAAAAAAATATTTATTTGATGACCAATACGCATTTTAATTAGATTAACTACAAGGTAATGTTTTGATACAAATATTAATTTATTATTATATTTGTCTAAGTCACTCAAAATAATTAATGGAAGCGTATCGTTTATAATGTACTTAACAGTTTTTCTTTTTCTATACCGTCTTAGATATATTTTCATCTTATTGTTATTTCACTTTTATTTGCTCTTCTTTTGGGATTTCAAGACCGATTTCACGAGAATAAATATTAAGTTACCTACTGTTTGCAATTTAGAACCACTTTTACTTCAAATATTTTTTATACATTTTTTTTTCATACATCCCTGGTCATAGAATTTTAACCAGGTTCAATTGTATTACACATTTCTTCGAGCTGACGATCGTAATAAATGATTTATGCATACAAAAGTAACACAAGTAACAGTTATAAAATATAAAGTATTTCATTCAGTATATTAAATGCAAGGAAATAATAAAATAATATGTATAATTTAAAAATATACATTATGATAATAAAAAAAAAAAATACTAGTATACATAAAATAAATATACAGAATGAATTCAACACGAGTATACAATGAATATCGAAACATGCTTTTAGATTTAAATGTGATTTATGGAGTATAGACTATGGTACACAATGTAGAGTATAAAACTTAATGGAGCCAAACGATATTTAAAAATATATAAATATTATGCCGATTACTGAAATCAGTAGTTTATGATATATATTTCAACTTCTATACTCGTACCAAGGAGAGATCCAAAAACTTTTGAATTTTAAATCACTAATTCCATTATACTAAGAGCGTTGTCTAAAAATTGAAATTGAAAAATTAAGAATTTACAAAGTTGTTTATATACTTTCAGAAACTTTTACGTGTGTTACGAATTTATCATTGAATTCCATATTTTAAACTTTGAAAATGAATTTTATAAACCTATAAATAATAATTATTGGTCTTCTATTAAAAACAAAAATGTTCATAAATATACATAACACTTCTCACCATAAGGTTTAAAACACTGGAAAGTCACAATGTTGTATAGAAGATTTTGAGTATCCTTTGTAAAAAAACTCAAATGGAGTATGTCACTGTATTGGAAGTTTTACATTTGAATCGAATGATAAATAAACGAAATAAGTAAACCACTTTTACATATTTATTTATTTTTCTGTTAGAAGTACGGTATATTGAACAAATTATTGATAAAAATATTACATATTATAATTTATATTATTGTCATTCATTTTAAGTCAATATCGATGTTCCGTATAGAACGATGTAAATAAGGTAGTAGTAAAAATAGCTTAAGATTAGTCTAAATATTATGAATATATTGTGTAAATATAATAATAATATACATAAAAGTGACAAGTCTCAAATCTTTATGATTAATATTCTTTTGATTTCAACATAACTAAAATCGTTAGAGGTAAACCGTTATTTTTTGTTTGAATATCCGATTTCATCAAAATAAAAACTTCAAACGCTTTTAAAAAAATGTTGACGACTTATGTATTTTTGTTATTTTTAATCGTTATAAGAACCACTAATGAGAAACCTTATGTATTACATTTTTATGGTTTTTGATTAGTAAACTGAATAAAAGTCGAAAATATAATTTATGTTTATGAATATCTCAAAAAGTGGAAGACAATTTTGGAATTATATATCATGTATAGAACATGCTAATATAAGCATTAATTAAATTGTAAAAAAAATGATCTATTTTGTTGAAAATTAGATTTGATAAATATTCCAGTTTTCTATATGTTTTTTTTTTATTTTGTTTTTCCCGATTATTTTAAAAAATATACCTATTTGGAATTATTGACTTCCTAATATAATAACTAAATTAAATTTGCTACATTGAACCACTTTCTATGTTGAAGAGTAAAGGATTTTTACTACTTCTAAAGGTGACATCAAGTACAAACAAAACACACATTATGGTAAAATCTATGCATTTATCCCTCCGCTTAGAATCTAAAACTGTGGGCATTACATTTATATTTTATATCCTCAACAATTTAATTATGCACAATTAAAAAAAAAAAAAAATAAATATTAATTTAAAAATATTTAAAAAAAATTTAACTGAGTTATGAAGTTTATAAATAAACTTTATTATTTAATCATCTAAATAACTATAACACTATATTTTTGCATAACAAATTTATTTTATTTCAACTTGAATCAAAATTGTGCAAGACAATAATTTATATATACTTTACAAATGATTTTACTTTCTTACCTACTTATAAGAAAAAAAATAAAAGGTATTTGTGAACATTTATTGCCGTAAATCATTTTAAAGTTGGAATGGGTAAATGGATTATACTAAATATAATAATACCTAATAATGATAATTAGGTGAAGAACAATGGATTCAAATTAATACATTTGATCAAGGATTAAACCTTATACATGATGTCATTAAGAATAAGTGAATTAAAGAGATGACATTTTCTTCTTCTTTTTTTTCTAAGTAAATATTTTAAATAAAAACTTTTACTGAAAGAAATGTGTCTTTCTAAATAATGAAACTAATTTCATTGAAATTATCTGTTTTGGAATACCGTGTAAATGACTGTATTTTTTTCTACCACGGTGCTTAAGTTCAATAAAAAGGGCGTGAATTTGATTTATTACGCTTTTCAAACTTTTCTAAAGGAACTGCTATCGCCTATCAGTACCTTGTTTTCGGTTACCTAGTGGCTAGCTTTATGTACATCGGTACGTATCAGACGTGTCAATCGTATTACCTAAAACTAGATTTTATTTATGACTTTCGATCCGACTTTCACAAACAACAGTAATATACGCTTGTATAAAAAATGTATATTTTTCAGTTTTCACGCGTTTTTAAAATGGTAAATAGCACATTATTATCGCCGTTCAATGATCTATTTGCTGATCGATACGACTTACAGTCGTTGCCTTGATCATTATTAAGTATATTTGAAGTAAAATGTATTTGTGTGTTTTATTTTTACTTACAATGTTGGCGAGGTAATTTGTAAATCATATTTCACGTGTTACAATAACATAAGTATATAACATTATAGAACTTTGAAATCAAACTGATGTTTATACGAGTATTCATTTATTTATGCATTGAGGATAAAACTTTTCAATGTATTTTTAAGTGTTGACATTTCGAGATTATTAACTTTTCTAAAAATTAAATATGACAATATTGAATATATTTTGTGCGCAAATGATAATTGTAAATACTTTTACATGAAACATATATGTATATAAATTTATGCTGCCGTAAACATCACCTGATGACTTTTGAAAGCAGTCTATACACTGACAACAACTTGACTAACAATTGTCGTTGTTCAAACATAATATTATTTACCCAAATATACGAATTGTTTTGCAAATTTGAATTTATTATGTCTACGCCTTATATAAACGCACACAAATAACGACGTGAATTATATTTTCATGCAAGAAATTAGTAAATTATTTTGTTAAACTTATAGGTTTCGTGATGGGATTATGATTGAAGATATAATGTTGTGTTGGTATAGGTTAGGGTGACCATACGTCCGGTTTAAAATGGGATTATTTATTTTTTGAGCATCATGTGTCCCTTTTGTACCGACAAACTTCGAACGGGACCTTTTTTGTACCGTTTTTAGTAGATACCGTTGTTACCAAATTATTTTATGTTTAGGGCATTAGTACAATACATAATCTTAGTCGTAATATTGAAAACCAGATCAAAGAGAACGTTTTCTCTTACAGTTAGTATTATTAATCTTGGCTCTTCACTAGTATATTGAAGACAGTGTGGGGTTTATTTTTTTTTTATATAAACCTTTAGAAATATTTGTATTTAACTGACCACCAAAATATGGAATAAAATTGTTTTAAATAAGTTATGTCCAAAAAAAGTTTTAAAATAAATAAAAAAATAATAATAATGGTAGTTAAATAATATTATTTCAATTTATATTATAATAAAAACTAAAAAGTACAATTATTTTTTATATCATTCAAGAGTTTCACCAACATATTAAACTCATACTATTAAATATTATTATGTTGAATTACAACGGTGAATATTTTATATTATTATTACTATTATTTACCATGTTTCCGAAACGTACTAATAGGCGTGTGTCAACAGTATAGGTAATTGGTGACTATCAGAAATTGTCATATTGCTAATATTAATTAATAATGCATGTTTAAGAGAAAATTCAGATAAAAACTTTTGCTTTTGCATTAATTGTATAACAACGATTTCATTCAATGGAAATTAATGTACGTGTTTGGATGCATTTAGAAAAAATTAAGTCCTCGGTAGCGTTTATATCTAAATAATATGTATATAAAAAAAAATATAATAACTATAGTTGTGAAGAACTTGTAATACCTACGAATTACAGAGTCCGGTTTTTGTAGGCCATTTTAAAGTAGAGTAATAAATGTTGAACAATTTTGCTATAAATAACAAAATGTTCAAAACATTTGCCCCACTTTCTTTCCTCTCCAATTAAACATTTTCCTATTAAAATCCATACATTTTCTAGACTCATAGTTAATTTAATAAACTTTGTAAGTACAAAAAAGTATATTTTACAGAACATACCTAGCTTTAATGAATTACTAGTTTAAAATAATAATAATAAAAAAGGTCGGCAAGTGAGTACCGCTCTGCTGTACAGTATGTGCCAAATGGATCATTTTCATAGATATGTTAAATTTGAATTCAATAATATAAATCATTGTATACGAAAAACGATTCTGAGCGAAGATGGTCTGTTAGCCTACACAACTAAATGTATTTTAAGATATTATTACTAATAAAGTAAATCATTTTACTATTAATAATACAGTAGCTTAAATTCATTTTTGCAGAAAACATTGCATTTTAAAATGTCATTAAGTGTATAAAAAATCATAATATACTTTAAAAGATTCATGTACCCACAAAAAATGTTTTTAAATTACAACGAAATAACTAACATTGTCATTATTCATTTAAATATCTAATTTCGTCCAAATTTAAACCTAAAAGTCTATAAAAAAATATAATTTTAATATATTTTTTTTAATTTTTTGGTTACACCATAAACTACTTACGGAAAACCTTATTTTAAATTTTCAATCCTTAGTTATAAAAACTGAACAATTTATAAATTTTTAAATACAAAACAATTTGCAAATGTTCGATGATGAATTTAAGTAAAAATTTGAAGTTTAAATGCTTATAAAAAAATTGTGCATATGGATTTTTATTATTTTTAAACTGCTATTTTAACAACATATGAAGAATTTTGTATTAAATTTTTAAGAAATTTGACCCAACGAAATTTTTTAATCAATATTTAAAGAAAAAAAATTGAAAAAATCAAAATTTTTTTAGGCCTACAATTAGCTTAAAAATTGTCAACATATTTTTAATTTTTTTTTTTGTATAAAAAATAATAATCTAAACATTTTATGAAACTTTCAAACGTCTTAAATTATTTCTTTTTGAATTACATCAAAATAAGGAAATCGTTTCCAGAGAAAATGGGTGAATATCCAATGTACAATTTTAAATGTTCATAAAAAAATTAGTTTGACTTTTTGGTAATTTTTTTTTTAGAAAGGTAGAAAAACTTATAGAAAATCTTAAAAAGAATTTTTAAATCTTAAATTTGAATAAAAACATTTTTATGAATTTTCTAATTTTATGAATATATATATTCATATTCATTTATATTTATAAAATTTTATAGTGAATAGAAAATGTTTATATAAACATTTGGTGAAAATTTCATGCATTTACGGTCATTGTTTTTTGTTACATCAAAAATAAAAATAAATTTTTCCAAAAATTATCTTTGCGAAAAAATTCCCGTTTTTCTTATTTTTTTTTGTTTTTCCCAGTGCATTCAAAAACTTTTGTGAATTTTTTACTTTTGATCCTCCAAAGTATCACCTAGATTCACTTTCCTATCAGAAAAAATGCTGATGAAGAAAATCGGAGCACTTTTACTGCATTAAAACATGATGACAGACACACACAAAAAAAAAAAATTGTAAAATTAATACAATTATTGCCCTTCTTAGAATCTAAAAAATATTTTTATATGTATGTTTTTATTTTCATTGTAAGATTTTATTAATTTTTTTTAGTCTGCTGCTAATTCAAACCGAAAAATCGAAAAAAGTTGTGCAAAACCCTCAATTGTTTAAATAAAAAAAATGAACCTAATTAGCATGCTCGTTTAGACATCTGTAAAATTACTAAAATTATTCCATTTTATTTTTTATTTCTATAACAATAACGCTATATATTTAAATATTAGTATCTATTACTATCAGACTTTATAATATATAACAATAAATGTGTAGGTTTTCTGAGAACTTATTACACGAGTTGGCTTTAGGCTGTGTATTTATTTTTTATAGATTTTCGGTTGATTTTTCTTAGATATCAATTTTTATATTTTTTTTTTTTTTTTTTGAGAGAGGGGTTGTGTTTGATAATAATATAGTTTCTTGAACTTATAATGATATTTTAGTAGAAATTGGTGGATTTGAGGATGTAATTTCTTGCAACTCATACGAATCAAAAGAAAAAACAATATCACTAGGACCACCAACAAACTATTCATAGCAATTAGAGTTTAAATTGACTTAATATAATTTAAGTTAGCATATATTGTTGTAAGTAATAGAATACAACTATATAAATAAGACTTTTAAATTAACTGCTATAGTTTCCGATGTTATTTAGATCAATAAAAAAAAAATTAAACTTTAACACTGGTAAAAAGTATCAATATATTTTCATACAGTAAGAAAATAAATTAAAGAGAAACAATTTTATTAAGGAGTTACAACAATGTACGGAGTCTTGTGCCCCCCCCCCCCCCCCCCCC
>JACXSJ010000514.1:196648-220912 GCA_014851325.1 Pentalonia nigronervosa | reverse complement strand
CGAATTATTTTTGTTAATATCATTAAGATGAAAATCAGATAGCATTATTTTTAAATAAAAAAATTATTTTGTTTGTTGTAGTTTATAGCAAATTGTATTTGGAAATATTAATAATTGATTTTTGAATAATTTTAATATAAAAATTTAATAAAATAAATTAAAGTTTTATTTAAAAAAACAAGATTTATATACTATATATACTACCTACAATTATTCATGCAATATTAATTTATCTTTTTATAAGAATATTTTTTTGGAAAAACAATTCGCAAAAAGTTTTATATAGTATTTCTATTTATCACAAATTTGTTTAAAATTGGATTGTAAAAGACTTTGAGTAATAAATATTAAATTAAAGAAATGTAAATGTGGTTTTATCTTATCTTATTCTAGAATTGTTTATTGAATTAGATTATTTATTATTGCTGGTGAATTTACAATAATAGCGATATATTTATCACTAAATTCACTATTTTTTTCTAAAATCAGTGAAAAAAAACGAGTGTTCCACCACTGTATCCTGTTCAGATTTTACTTTTGATGACTTTACGGTAGAAAAAATGATTAAATAATGTATGTGTTATATTATATTCTTGTATATATATATTTACATGAATAAATTAAACGCTATGCATACAAATGTCATTATTAAATATTGAATAATATATTATGCATAGTTTGTTATACATACTAAAACAACATAAAACCATTAAAATGCATAATGTATTTTATCTATAGATGAAGATATTTATAGAGTTGGCATTTTTTGAACAAAAAGTTGAGCCACATTGACACACACAATGGCGTTTATCATCAATAGTTGTACATAAACGTTGACTATTAACGCAAGACTCACATTATATGAACGATAAAAGTTTTTTACAAAAGCTGATCGTTTTTCTACTTTTTTATCAGAACAAATAATTATATAAATATTATAAATATTATATCAACCAAATACTACAGATACGATCTTTGACATAAATTTAGACCTCATTAGCATACGATATTATTATATTAAATACATGAACGATCATAACTGGAAGTTATAAAAAAGTATGTATTATAAATAGTTTAAAATTATTCTAAATACTTAAGAAATCGCATTTTGTATAGGACCCGACAATATAAGTACCTATAGCGGTAAGTAAAATGTTACAATTAATATTTTTTGCATTATAACATATTAACATATTTGTATGTTTATAAAATAATTGAATATGTAAAATCGTTTGAGGATAATTTTTCATTAAATGTTAGGCTATTCAATGACGTCGACTTTTTAACTTAAAACGCCTCATAGAAATTTATGTTGTTAACGTTAAACTTTTTCTAAATTCTAACAATAAAAATATACTAAAATCTTTCATTTTCAAAATTAATTCAATATTAAAATTGAAAATTTTGTAAAGGTTGTATATTTTTTATTATTTTCATTAAAATAAATTGTTGTGGTTTTGATGAGTTTTATCAAAGTGCAAACATTAGACACTTTAAAAAAAAAATTGTAACGGTATTTTCAATATTTTTTAATCGTTGTATGAACAACTTATAATAAACCTTATAATACATTTTCAAGATTTTTTTGACTTTTATAATCATAAAAAGTATTAAAAAACCAATTGAAAATTTTAAATGACTATAAATAGCTAAAAAAAGAGCCCAAATGCTTTGAAAACTATATCCATGTTTAGAAAATTCTAATATAAATTGTTGATTAAAATAAAAAGTATCTATAGTTATTCATTTTTAAGTTACAATAAATTAACAAAGTCAATTTTGTTGAAAACTTGTATTGCGTAAATATTCCTGTTTTTTCGTTGTTTCTTCTAATTATTAAAAAAAGTTCTTTTAACCTCAAAAAGTCACAAGTACCAACTAGGTCAAATATTCTACCAAAAATCATCCTCGAAAGTGGTCAATTTAAGCATCTTTACTGATATAAACAAAGAACGACGACAGTCAATAAAAATAAAATTCATTATGTTAAACCAATACATTCATCGGGGCGATCATAATCTAAAAGGTTATAATTTACATTTATTGATTTTTTTATTTTATATAGGAACGTTTAAAAAATATATATATTATTTTTATTAAAGATAAATATTGCGTGTATAATATAAATATAAATAATATTATCAAAAGGAATGAATATAAATATCTTGCTTGATTTTTATTTATTTTTTTTGTTCATTTATTCTACACTTTTAGAATATTTAAATAAAGTCCACCACTAATGTGACATAACAATTGATATTTTTGAGAAAAAATGCATTAATCCATTATGAATCCATTTTACATTATAAAATAGTGTCCGTGGTATTGTACTTTATGAACTAAGGATAACATTCCGTGATAATAGGTATAGAATACATAGAGACTGGAGTTATATATACTTAAAATAAAGAACGAAAAATTCTAACATAACAAACATTATAATATTAATAACTTCACATATTCTAAATAATTGATAAAAATATTGTATAAATAACTGTACTATAATAATTAATTAAAGTGTAATTCGTACTCAAACAATTAATGAATTTTTGACAATGTAATTTTTGTATTTTTATTCTGATGACCAGTTGAACCGGCAATAAAATCATCGGCGATCAATTTACGATTAATTCGCTTAATACCAATATTTTTAGGATATTAAGTAAACTATTTAAAAACTAATCGATTGACTTGTGATTTATAAAAATCAAAATAATAATTTGTTTCACAATTTACTGTGAAATTGGCTGGTAGGTATTCGTTTGAAAAAAGATAATTTGTATCACCATAAACGAATAAAGTAAATGACATGAAAGATATGAGTATTTTAAAATTCTATGTTTAAGTAAGCTAAACATTCTAAAAATTAAAGTATATAATGAGGGCTAGCTATGGGAATTATCGGTAAATCGTCTTGTATTGTATAGTTAACGTGTTGCTTTAGGCCCTTAAAATAATATTATTCTTACTGACGAATCGGGTATTGCAATTAATCAACAAAATAATAATTGTATTATACACAATCTGATTTCGAAAAGTGTAATGCGTATTCAAATGAAAATGCATACGCAGCTTTTACCTTGTAATTTTATTTTGATCTCTGTCTATAAAGATATATTAGTTTACCCATTAAGCTTCCACCATAGTTTGATTCTTTCCACTGTGTTATTATTTCTGACGTATCGCGCACGTTCAAAGGATTTTGAGTGTATTCATTTCTTAGTTTGTCTATTCGCATCACACTCTTTACAACGCATCTCGTTATCTATATGGTATCATCTATTCACTGAATATATATCCTTGGAAACTGAATTTATTATATAATATAATGATGTCGAGACATAATGTTAAACATACCTCCATGACGCGGTATAATAATAAAGCCTTATTTATTTTACATTTTGATAAACTTAAATTTGTGTTACATTGAAATAACACAGTTGGATAAAATATTTAAAAAAAACGTTGACAGTTTAAGAGGAAGAATCGACACAAATAAGTACACTCATATTCATGTAGGTTTCGGAAATAAAATAAAATATAATAATCATTTGATGCACATCTAAGTGAATAATTTAATTTAATGTAATTTGAAAAATGTATACATATTCAGTTATACTACCTAAAATGACGAGAAAAATCTATTGTGTTCGTTTGAGGAGTGCGATAAATTATAATTACGGTTTGACTTTTATTACTCTTGGTACTCATAGGAATTATATTTATTCATAATTTAGGACTATCAATAATAATTATACATTGTCAACAAACAACGAGCTGGGTACGTGTTTTTAATTTAAAAGTTATTAACGAATTTCATGCAAATTTAATTGGCCCCAGAAGTTTGGTTGGTAACATAGACGATCTTTTTGGTTTGAGTATATTATTACCTTTTATTATTATTAATTTTTGTTATAACCCCGATTTTATTCCATTCACGTACACAACAAATATAAATTTACCACCACCAGTACATAATATGTTTATGCAAAGAATAACTATAATGTTTTACAATTACATTTTAATGGTCTATACAATTGCAATATCACAACAACCATAATTTTGTAACATAGACACACATAACATTAGAGTGTAACCCGGCGCATTGTATATGCAATTTTGATGATTGTATGTGTAGCGTAACGAACAAAATATAAATTGACCATACGACGATATACCTATGTATTACGTATATTATTACACTATTATAAATATTTTAACTAAATTATTAAAATAGAAGTACCTATAGCCTATACGGTAAAATAAAATAATTTAGTTATTGATTTTAGCCATATTTTGATGCTGCCATAAGAGACAAATTTCAAATTATTTTTAATGTTTGGTATTTTTCAATATAATTAAAAATTGAACAATTAATTAATTAAATAAATACCTAACAACCATGTATATACGATTATTTTTTTGATTTTCATCACTGTTATAAAATGAGTTTTAAATAATAAATATAAAACTAAACATTTCATTGGAAATTAAAAATATCTTCTCGATGTTATAAAGATAATAATTTTAAAAACAATTCATACATAAATTTGAAATCTAATTTTGAATGACCATTTTTATTTAATATATAATTTCTAATATTGTAACTATTATATTTTATAATTATATTTAATAATGCTCCGCAATAGTTATTATCACGTACGAGTTTTAAGAAAATTACGATTAGATTTTATAAAATTGAATTCTAAAATAAATCTTAGATTACTTTTAAAAAGAAATTTACCAATAAATGTATGCTTTAGTTTGTTACCATTACATCATAAGATTAAAAAAATGTATCACATATATAAATTTTACATTTAGTTATTGAAATCGTAAACAATTTTATTTTCGACAAGTTTAACATTTTTTTTTTTAGTTGCATTAAACAAGTACAATTCACATATGATAATATAAATGACATATATCTGATCGGTGTAACTTATAGCTTTCAAGTTATTATTCTAAACTATTAAAATGTAATATTTGTATTAACCTTTTTTATTGACCTCAGTAAACCGCGCAAACAGATATTAATATTGATTTATTTTGTCTCTTGGTCGATTTTTGCATCATTGCGCGACGTTACATTGCGTCAGTATTTGATTAATAAAAACAACGATAAAAAACACAATGATAAATTTAAACACGTCATTATACTGATTATCGATTTGATTAACGCGTGTTATACAGAGCATGGACACCGAAGACGACGAAGACAATAAATCACGTCACGGGCGTATGGAATTCGGGACGGACCACAAACAATTGCAAAAAACCGAATAAAACCGACCGTATTAAAACAACTATGACAATCACTCCGGTGCAGTGGGCGTGTTGGGGTATCGTGTTGCTGATGACCATGTGCTCGGACGGCCGACAATACGGGAACCGGAAAATCAGACACGACCACAAGGGCCAGGACGAGGGCACGCAACCGGATATCGATTTCGAGTTCGAGACGACCCGAGGATTTCAGTTCGAAAACGGCGGAGATTACGAGGATCCGTCCGACGAAGGGATCACGTTGGACGTCGTCCACGGTTTGTACGATACCCGGAAAGGCGTCGTGCCCAATATTATATATCAAGGTGGGTACCTTATAAATACATGACTACATCGTATTCATTGATTAGTATATTATATTAGTATATTATACACATTACATATTCAATATTATCAATATGGTATAATATATAGCCACTATATATTGATTTTGTATTCGGTCGAATGTATCGGAGTGCCAATGTATACGCGTGTATAGATTTTAGAGGTTTTCACATATTATGAACAAATGATACTGACCTAAATGTTTATGTTAAGGATAATAGTCGTTAAAAATGGTTTTACAAAAATATAAATAGATGTTATATTGGATCTAGTATTTATAATTATACTTTGACCATTTTCGCGAGTTATAAATATTGATAGATTATTATTGATTAATACAATTTTTAAATCATCATAGCCCTTTTATTTTCAAAATTCATTATCATGGACCTATAATTATTTTTAATATACAAAGTTAAATAATTCAAAAATTACTACTTCGAATTTTGAAATAGTTACATTAAAATTTTCAAAAAAAATTAATTTACTTTAAACAAAGGGGGGGGGGGTAGGAGTACTAATTTGAAAAAAACAAATATTTTATCTCCACAGTACACTTCTTATGTAGTACAAAAATCTTATAAGTTTGATAATATATGGTCTTTAAGCGTATTTAAAAATTACGAAAATCTGATTTTGAATAACTACATTATTAGAGAGAAAAAGGGGTGATTATTCTTAGTCAATTGTCTTGTATTCGTGTATTAAAATAATTAATTATATAACTGGTAAGAAGGTTAGATCATTATTTGATTAATATAATATAATATACCAGGTGATCTATTTAATTCATTGAGACCAAATTTTGGACAAGTAGTTCATTAGTTATAACTTATAGTTTAAAAGCATTTTAAGTTTAGATGAGTGGAGTAGTGGAAAACATTTTGCGGGGAACCCCTGTACCACTCTATTCCGCTCATCTAAACTTTAAATGCTTATAACTATAATGAACTACATGTCTAAAATTTAATCTTTATGGATTGAAATACTTTGAATAATATTCTGTTTAGGAATGTGAAATTAAAAATGTATGGAGTCATTCAAAAAAGTGAAAAACATAAAAAATTGTAAAAAATATAACTTTTTTTCAAAAATATTTCTTTAAAATTACATCAAATTCTATAAGAATAATATTTTCAAAAAAGTTAAACATTTTTGAGTTAATGAGTGTAAATACTTAAATATATTTCTGTGTAAAATGAAACAACTAAAATGGTTAATCTTCCTGGGTCACACATGAAAAAAAAACAGTTAACCAAAAATTAAATTAAAACCGACTGATAAGCTTATTTTTTATACTTTATTGATACATAACAACGTTATAAATAATGTTTCTGAATGAAAGAAAATTGTCTTTAAATATTTTATATGTTTGAATAAAGATTTCAGTACCTAAAAGGGAAGAATTAAAAACATTCAGTATGCAAATATATGTAAAGTTAGTAAAGGAATTTGAAATAGTGAAAAATTGCATACATATATATATATATATATATATATATATATATATATATATATATGATAGATTAACAATAATATAATATTAATTAAACGTTATAAATTTAATGTCGTCATAAAATATATTGTTATTAAAAACACTTAGGTATAACTATTTAAGTTATTTGATAAAATATACAACATATATGATTAAATGTATAAGTAGTAAATATTTGTAAAAAACACTTATATTATATGCAAAAATATACATAATATATATTATGATAATATCTTGCACAGTTTAATATTTGAAGTTTATAGATTTTGAGCGGAAAGTAGGAGACTTATTTTTTAAAATAATGTATTTCTTTAGAGAAATAATTTTTAGTGTCATAAAAATGTTTCGAAAGTGCAAAGCGTATGTTTCCAAACTGAAATGGTTGCAGTAGATTATACTATAAAATACATTTTAAATGCCACATTACTTTGTAAATAAATCATACAGGCTGTTAAACAAATGTACTCCAAAAAAAAAAAAAAAAAAATAAAAAAAATATTATTTTATATTTATAACTGAATATATTATGATAAAAACGTGTGGATTATATTTAAAGTTGATAAAAAATTAAAATATTTAGTATGTTTAAGTATTTTATAGTGGGTCACTCGCTTTTTAATTGTTTAAGGTTTTATAAAATTAATTTTTTAGAAGTGTCAACTTTTATACAAGTTAATATAAAAAAAATAAGCATGAGCATTGAGGTTGTATGCTTAATATCCGTTAGGGTGAGTATGATTCAATTTGAAATTACATAATAATAAATTATTATATTCTTAGTTAAATTTAGTAACTCAATAATAGTGAAGATTTTGTTAAAAAAAGATGTTGTTTTATATTTCTTTGATTTTTTTTTTTTGGTTGGTCGGTATTTTTTATTTTTATTGTATGTAATTTATTTGTCTAAAATTAAATCTAAAGAATATTTATTAACATAGTACATGTTGTACAATAGTCTCGCTTATAGAGCTCGTAAAACTGTTGAATTTTTATAATTTGCAATTTATGTATAAAATGATTTATAAATTGATATCTTATATTAATTATAATATGTAAACCATTCGTGCCAACTAGCATAGTATAATTAAACTTCGAGCGTAATTGCGCCGCACCATTCAAGTCTGTCTAAATGGGTCTTGGTATACTCGTGAGAGAAGCGACACACGTTTCTACCAAAAGTGTACTTTTCCTATTTCCATCAATTTCCATTACCACTAATTCCTATTTTCAATAATTTTTAATTTCACTAATTCCCATTCCAAAAAAAGTGTACCTTATCCTTTTCTTCCATTACACGTTTCCATCAAATTAAATATTGAAAAATAAATCGTCAAAAACTAATTTGGCAATAAGGTACACTCTTGGTGAAAACGTATTACGTACTTATGTCCAACTGGGTTTATGGAATAGTGGATACTGAACAATTTTTGTGCTTCACTGGCGTCTTATTTACGATAATTGTTTCTCAAAATAGGTTTTTGAACCGATCTAGGATAATTTTACTAATTCCGTGGAATATTAATTATAAATAATGAAAAATAATTAAAATAGCTATTGTATAGCATCTTACAATACTATAAGGACAATTGAGATGGTCATTATAGGAGTTATACAAAAGTTAGTAAAAATGTTCATTTTAATTGACATTGGTTGCAATCAAAGTTTAATATTTATATTATAATTTGAAATACTTGGGAAAAAGTGTTGACGTCACATCCGACGATTATCAAATCGGTTTCTTATCGATCGTAACCTATAAGGATGCCATAAACACCGTACGGGGGCGAGTACATCATCGCATGAGCGTGATTAGAGTATATGATGTTTGCGGAATTTGTCACCCTATTAATGATAGGCTGTGGGTGAACCCGTGATGAACAACCGTCATAATTTCTCCTCCGTTATGACGTACGGCATTACACAACCATGTTTACAAAGGTATATAGTACGTTTGTAATGCCATGTGACTCAAAAATCGAGTTTTACGGACGTTTTGACGGGCATATGTCGACTGCAGAGTTTAAACTACAAAACAGATCTCTTTCACTGTCACCGTGTCGCATAGGACGTGTTCACGTACCATGTTTTTATTAGTTTTGGGTTTGGTTTATTATGTATTTGATATTTGTCACGGTTGTTTTACATGAGTTATTGGTAAACGCTATTATCACACGTTGATCGATTTGAGATTTAAATATTTTCACTGTGATATACCAGTATACATAATTGGACGATAACGTAAATTAATCAGCGAGTATGTTTCACACGGTTACGTGGCCGTGGTTCAAGTGGAATACCTAGCGCCTTAACTTTCAACTGCGCTCGGGTTACATGTACTCAGATATGAGCAGGTCAAGCGATGCTCGTGATTGGTTACATACGAAACTAAACATAGCAGAAATACATTATATATTATTTGACGATTGTGATGTTTAAATTTTTTTTTTTTAAAATTTAGTGAATACTATACAAATTTCTAAAAAATGTAGCATAAAAATATAATATTTTTAGTATTTTATATTTTCAAATACAAAATCACAAAATAAGTATTCAAATACCTAATAAATATAATGGTCATCAGACCGGCAAGTAGCGAATTACGTTTAGATATTCGAGTATAGAGCACGTGTCATCACATCGATCGTATAACATACAATAATACTTCCTATGCATAATGCATAAACGCTAATTGTTTTATAATATTATCATAATTTATTAATTATTAATATGTTACATATTGGCGATGATGATATTATAATATCGCGTAGGCGTAATACTACATAATATTATATTATATTAAATTCATTGAAAATAGGGGTATCGTGTTTGATAAACATTGGAGAAATTCTATATGTAGTATATGTTTTACTATACATACTATACATATAATATATATTGACTAAGTGTCTGTTAATAGCGACGACGCACTCTATATAACAATTACTTTTGATCATTAATTCATTAAAACGAAAAGTTAAAATGAACAACATTCTGTTACTGTTTGCGGTTTTAAAATAATATAATTTATTCTATGACATTCAATATTCGGTCGTGGCTGGTTTTAAATATTTTTGTCTTTGTTTTTGATATTAATGAAAGAAGCACATTTAAGAAATCAATAAATGAATACAAAAGTTGAAGAATATTTTATTTTCATAACGATTGATGATGAAAATTTGATCAAATCTTAATAATAATAATAATAAAAAAAAAAGAACACTTGAAAACAATAATGTTTAAACATAAAAGCACGTTATTTGAGTTCGATAACCTAACCTTTTTTTGTGTATGAATGTTTTAAACCTACACACGGTCACATAATATATTCTCGTACAGAAAACCTAAAGTTCACCGACTATACTTATTATTTTTTTAAATTGTTTTTATTTTATTGTGTTGTGCATACAATCAAAATTTTTAATCCTGTTTTATTTTTACATAAATGTCTTGTATCACGATAATATATATAATGTATCGATTTAAACTCTGCGTGTAAATGAAATATAAAAACAACAGCAGAGTGTATATAAACAAAAGATACATTTTTAACCAAAATTAAAAGCCGAGTTGCTGCATAATATAATTTAATACATAGACGCATAACAAATTATTTTTTCTGGTTGAAACACAATATTTAAAAAAACAAATTACAGAAGTATGACATTATTTTCCTGCAAGGTGACCTGAATTATTGAATAAAGTAAAAAGAAAAAAAACACTTTTTGTCCAGAATTTAATCTAAATAGTTTGTCCATAATAAATTTAATTACTTAACCAATAAAGTAACGCCTTTTATACGTAGTTCGTGACCCAAAATGTGCAATCTATTACAAACAATTATTTATGTATGTATTCGAATGTTTTTGTGTGTGATCAATGAAAATATTACTATTTAAAATACAAAAAACTTATTATCGTAAAGGTATATTTAATTTTTCAAGAATTATCCAAGTGTAGTAAGTAGAGCACGTGCACTTATAAGTTGAATATATTAACTAAACATTGTATAAATTATATTGTATTTTAATACCGTAATTATCACCATTTTAAAATTTATTGATTGTTTGTTAAACATAAACAAAACTTTTGTTGAAAAATAAAATTTATTTCTCCAAATGTCGTGCTTTGCGAACAATATAATATCAGATATAAAATATACCTAAACATTTTTTCATAACTTGATTTTATTTATTAACACAATCATCTGTCTAATTTGTTTCATGTACCTGGTTGTCATTCATGTATACTTATCAAAGATAAGTGCTTTAAAAGAAATACACTTAATTTTTACAGCTCTAAATAATATATGTATAATATACATAATATATATGTATGTGTGCGTTAAAATTTTTATTTAGGAAGTTTCAAAATACCCAGTGACCTTTTGTACCACTTAAGTATTAACGAAAAAAAAGTCACCATTATAATATATTAATATTGTACCTACATTGGGCTTACTCGAGGGTGGATGGGTATGAAAATAATCGTATAAAAGAGTTTCAACTTCCGGAGTACAAGTACGACGTTCTAGGCCATTAGTGTGTTGTTTTTGTGTTCATTTAAATGTATATATACAAAATTTATTACACATAGCGCATTGGTTGACAAGTAAATGGAAACGAAAAATAATGTTTAATCTGAACGTTGTAGGAGGGTAAAACTCGGATGCATTTTGAAAGAATAAAAAAAGCGAATCGAAATCGTAGATGTACATGTATATATTTATTATATTTATATCCAGCTACATAATATTTTATATATATATATATATATATAGCTATTAACTAGTGATACTATTTCAGTGGTCTCCTGTGGCGTTTTTTTACGCGTCTTCACCCTCACAACTGAAAAAAAATAGACTTACAGACCTATTAACATTTTAAAAATCTATAAACGTACATAAAAATAAGAGAAAAAAACACATTGTATTTTTATACATATTATATGTAAAACAAAAAAATCGAGAAAAACAACACGCACAAAAAGTAGGTCAACTAAAATTAATGTTATTCATAATAAAGCGCTACTGAGATTTACCAAGTAGATTAAGTATAGGACCACCACCAAACTCACATAAAACACGACCATTGTATTAAAAGCACACCGTTTTTGAACTTGCTACCCTAAAAACATTGGCCACCGTGACCTTGAGTAGCAGGTATGTTAATTTTTTCGATCGTGACACTGTACTCGTAGTAATTGACTAAGAGTTTTGTCAATAACATTAAATTACTATTCGTTCCAAAGTCCCATTTTAAAATGACAGTTTGGAATTTATGTAAATTACGCTGTTCCCTGGTTCAGCGGCTTTTCGCGCACAACTATAATAGTCGATAACTTTAAAACAAAGTATACTCGCAGCGGTTTACCAGGGACAACAATTTAACTAACAACAATATTGCCCATGTTTTCAAAGAATTATAAAATCATATAGGAAATTTCATTTGAAATTTATGATTACAAAAAAAAATGTGACTACATCACAATATTATGCTACAGCTACAGCGGTATGTTTTACAAACAGAATTAATAAAGTCCTAATTTTATTGATTTTTTTTCGTGACTTAATTTGTAAAAATAGTAGAGGTTAACTTCAACGTCTCATAGAATCGAAAACATATCTGCGTTTATGTTTATATATCAATTATTATAAATGATGATTTAATATTTTTAAATTAAGATATACAGAGTGATTTACTGATTCATTAATAGATACACAGAAAAGAAACTCATCTGCTTATCAATTTAGAATTAAAAAGATTGGTTTTTATTTGAAAAAATAAGTTGTACCGCTATAGAACACTTTTTAGATAGTATAAAATACCTAATGTATAAAATTATGCACGAAATGAGTAACAAAATTCTTATTTATCTTATAATATAAGTTATAAATTACAATATAGCTTCATATTTATGCTGATACAGAAACATATGCTTTGACATATTTGTGACCATAATTTGAGAATTGTTCAACGAGATCGAAAAACTATTTGATTTGTATTACAATAAAAATCATGGATTTTTATGTTTAAGTTTGCTCTATTAAAACTAGTTAATATATTATTACTGTTACAGAAAATTCATTTAAATTTAGATCTGCGCTACTATCAAGGACGGTATTGTATTTCGAACATATTATCTATCATACAATCACTAGTGCACCTAATACGAATGTTACTAATTTAATATTTTTATAATGACAAGTAATAAGAATTTGTTTTATGTTGATTAACAAAAAGTATAATTAAACGGAATTTAAAATACTAAGTAAAGCTATTATTTCATTAATTTTTCATAATAAATTATATTTAACTTCATTATATACGGGAACAGCGAACATACATAAGATTTTAGGAATATAAGATAATCGGATTATTCAACTACATAATATGTTGTCCGTGTTCGTGTCTTCTCATTTCGTCATTAGAAACGCTGAAATACAAAATGTATAATATAATAACGATATCTTCATTAACGTTACATTATTATAAGTAATATAATATATATATATATTATAATGTACGAGTACATTTCTGAGCACACACACGTGTCGCTGATGCATTAAGTACATTTTAGTTGTATTGTATATTGTATGTACATCCAGAACTTTGTGTGTTTAGAACAAAGCGTATTCTATAGTTTAGTGAATAGTATACATTATAATATATATATTATAGTGCTATTGATTATATAATTTTATTAAAACCATATGTTTTATTACGGTAATATGATTAAAATATTTGAAAACCCATTGATACTTTATCGAAAAGCTGACAAAACTTTGGAAAATTCATAGTTTTAAAAATATTGTTTCCGAAAAAAAAAACACTGGAATAGACTAAAAATATTATTGACTAATAGTATAAGAGCTACAAGGCACATAATATACATAATTTATTAGATATAGCAAAAGAATAAAGTGTTTACACAAATTCAAAATTAAATCTATGTAAATAAAATACAAAATAATTAGAGAGAACGGATAAAACTAACTAACATTATTATAATACTAATATAGTAGTATCATCATAATCATATTTATTAATTTTCTTTGATATGCAAATATCAACGTTATTATTAAACCTATTAATATATATTCAGACGAATATCAACTTGTTCCATCTCATACCTGTTAGCATAACTTATATTCATTCACATTCATATTATATTATATGTTTGTAATTCCCTACTTCCCCATTTCACGACTACATATTCGCAAACATTGTGTTATAATAAGGATAACAGCTAGTGCACGGTATTTCCATGTGAATTTTTAATTAATTTAAAATATTTTAATACAACTATAAAAATGGATATATTATCTAATAGGCTCGTATATATTTTCTGTTTTTTTTTTTTTTTTTTTTTTTTTTTATGAGAGATTATACAATTTAATTTTAAGATAAACAATTATATTAAAAGCTTAATAAATTGAATTTAACTTATAACATTTAAATAGAATTAAGTAATTTATTTTTTTAATTATTTATCTGATGACTCACTTTTAGTTAATAAAATATACATGGGCATGTTAAGCATTTAAAAAGTGTATTTCTGTTTCATAAGAAATTTGTGCTAGATAGTTATATTTTATTCACGATTTTATACACATCGAAAATAAATTCAATAAATTATGGACAAAAGAAAAACAAATGGTCGAACATAATTTCCATTAAGCTATACACGTAGCAGGTAACATCTCCAATAAGAAATATATGATCAAATTATTAGTGAAACTAATGGAGAAACTGTGAAAAATAAATATATTTTTAAAATTGTTATAAATATAAATATGGTATATCTAAATTAAAAAAAATTGGTTTATTTATAATACATTAAATATTATCACATAAAAAATATTTCAATTGAGATTTTGAGTTGAACAATAAGTAAATGATGAATATATTTTTTTTAATTTTGTTTTTTGAACGTTTGTAAATGCACATTGTGAAAAAATATTTTTTAAATTCGACAATTAATTCAAAATCTAAGAAGTCAGAAGAGTCACATTACTGTTTAAAAGGTCCCGTATGTTGAGAAGGGCAATGATTGTGTAAAATTTGAACATAAAATATGTATAAAATAAATTAAGCATAATATGTTTTTTTGTTGATATTTTTAGATTTTTCAAAGAACAACTTATAAAGAACCCCATATATTTCATTTCTAAGCTTTTTAATCTAAAATAATGAAAAAAAGTAGAAAATTGAAAATTGAAAATTTCTATAAATATTACAATAATAGCCAGAATCTTTTGAAACTATTATATTAGTTTAGAAAATGCTAATATAAATATTTGACGAAAAATTTAAGTCTCTATTGTTATTTATTTTTAAATTTAATTTTAATAACCCCTCCCCACCAAAGAAGTACTAATTATCCCACTAGATTCAATTTGTTCCCAGGAACTCACTTTAAAATTAATGATTTAAAAATTTTTGCTGTTTTAAAAAGTGTTAACTACAGGCATAACAAAAATACATCATTGTAAAACATTCATTGCTCTACACGGAATCTAAAGATAGAGAAATTAGCTTAGTGTATACATTAGTTTATATTAAAATGTTTTTTTTCAATCGAAAATTACATATTTTTTCTTTAAATTTCTCAGCACAAAAATCATTACAAATGCATTAGAGTCTGGTGGTATACGTTCATCCGTCTCCATTTATTGTCCACGGTAATCGACCGTCTACTACTTATGATGTATTAAACGCGTTATACGGTTTCATTAGATAATAAGACCCAAAAAATCCAAAAGCAAGTAGGTATAATATACTATATCGATAAAAATTATCAATTGTATACCATATTTTAAGGTGGCCATCTAATAATAACAAATAATGATAATATTATATAACGATGATATAAATTTTCTCCGTATTAACACTAGACTCAAAAGGCATTTCTCTCTGTCATGTCGTACCTTTCAAACTCCGTTCTCTCTTTTCATCTCTGCGCAGTTTTTCACTGTACTCGTAAATAGTGAACTTAGGAACATATTAATTCACCTCTTATATCTCAATAGACCGTACTACATCTCGAACCGATAAATTCGTGTCGGAACTCCACGATCTATCAACTACCCACTTACCATTTATTATTATTATTACCTAGGGAAGTTTAAACCGTTTCGTTATCAATATTAATTCAGTTTCGGTGATTTTTCTTCTGAATCTAGAACCCACCGCTATCTTATCGTCGGTTCTATAATATGAACGACATGCACTACGTATTACTATGGACTCGCTCGGAACTCGTTTAGTGAGAACGAGACCTCATAATATATTTTGGGCATTTAATCTGCAAGACATGCCTAGTAGCTTATAGAAAATCTATCATTTTCTTTCAGCATGGTTGCACGCTCATATCTATGGTATTTAATAGTCCGATGCTGACGTCGACCACATGTAGTGTGAGTCCAGAGGGTCGTGCTGGTGGGAAGAGTGCTTGCACGAAAGAAATTCAAATGGACAATATTACAGATCATTTTTATGAATGAATAATAATTATAATATGGCCTTTTACATTATTTGAGTTTACACTTACACCTAGTGTAGAAATAAATTGCATTAAAATATAAAATCAACTCTCACTCTAGCGTCCTGGCTTGAATACGACCTTGCGTTTAACGTTCTGAAACTCGTCGATATTCGATAGATTGAAAAAAAAAACATTAGGTATGACAATAATAACAACAACCCATTGACGACTTTCAAGGGTAGAAATTTGACGAAGCGCTATCTACCAATAATCTCAGCTCATCTAAATGAGATTAGTCCTATTATCACAAAAAAAATGCCACTGCGTATTGACGTGACGCTCTTGTTGTGTCAAATCTTTAGAGATAAACATCTGTCAAAGAATTATCCGATATATATGTAATATACAGGGTAGTCATTTTAATAGTATACATTCACCAAGTAGAAAACATTTTTTTTTACATTATTATGTGTTTTTACTTAATTTACAAAAAGTCATTTCAAAATAACATTTTTAAAAATAATATATTTTATTTTTTAAGTTTTACCATTTTGAATGATAATATGTATTTTAATTTCATATTTCAAAGCAAAATATGTTGCTTAAAATATTGATACATAAAACTCAAATTTCATATGAGTAGGTACATATAGTTAATTTAATGAGCGGGGTGGGTGACACAGGAGTGTAGGTACTCCGCTAAATATTGATCCACTACACCGGTCATATAAGACCTAAATGGGTATAGCCAATTGAGGATATTCTTGTTCGAAATCAAAAAAAAAAAAAAAAAAATGTAAAAATGAAATATAATTTTATTTTTTCAAAATTATTCTTTTAAAATAACTTCAAATTATGAAGAGAAAAAATATTTTTATAAACTTAACACTTTTTGAGATGATGACTATTAAATGGATCATCCAGTACATTGCACGAACTATGGTTTGTCTCAGCTAAATGGAACAGGTGTAGAGACAGAGAAACAGTCACACCGCCAATTACATAGAGGTTGTACGTTTTGTGAAAACATCTCATTTCTGGTTAAAAATAAATCACAATAGCTTTCGCGACGATATAGGTTTACGGTCGAATTCCTTTCAAGAATGTAGTCATTTCGTGTACGTCAGATGTCATTCTAAAATGTAAACAGTGCCACAAATTCCCGAGAATACCATATATTCATTATGCTAAAAACATAAATCGTCACAGTCAAACCCAACTTCACTACCCACAAATGGGTGGAGAGAGGATTCACGCGCTTCATATGTTTTCGGATCTCACGATTGAGGTCACTGAACGTAAAGTTTCCCTATTTATCTCAGATCTATACTGCCGTCATAAGCAGCCATAAGCAGTAACTAGGTTTTTGTAAAAATCCAGTTGTTGGATATCGATAGATATTTTAATTCCCTATTAATTCCCGTAATATAAATGTTGGTTTTACTCATTAGATATGCATATAAATACATAAGGAAATAACGAAGAAAGTGGTATGCACATAAATTCATTAAGATCAGAAGCAAATAAGCAGTATGTCCAAATACTAGAACAAAAAGCAGTAGGTGATTTAGAATTACTGCTTTTCTTCTTAGCAATTACTGTGTTTACAGAGCGGTATGTCCAACAAAATTCAAATTTATGGTTTAAATTTAACATTAGTCCCGAAATAGAATTCTACTACTACTATGTTACAGGCAACTTAATAAGGAATAATATTATCTTCATTTTAAAAAAAAAAATTACCTTAAATGCTTTCATAAAGTTATGTTTTAGAATTTAAGATATTTAAATGAGATGTTATCACATATACATTTTAGTATTAAATAAATTTGAGTTAATCTAATATTAAAATGTGCATGTAGACATGTGATTACACCTTATTTAAATATCTAAAATTTTAAAACTTATAAATATCACTTTATGAACACAAATAAAAGTGTACTCACTACTTATTGTCGTCTAATTCATGTAGTCAATATGGAGTAAGTCTATTAAATCACATAAAACGTTATGAAAATACTTTTTTTGTGTTCAATAGTCTCCTCGTAAGTCGTATAATAACATACCATCTTTTTAATATTTAAAATATTATTATTTTTACTCTACGGACTAATTTAGTATTGAAAACTGATATATTGGTTCCAATAAAACTAGGTATGGTTTTGAAGTTACTTCTTAGTGGCTTTTGACGTCAGTATAATTTACTAATGGGTAATCAGAAAATTGACCATTTCAATTTATACGTGTAAAAAGAGAAATTCTTTTTTGACAAAACGTTATTCGTTAATGATTATCATTTTATCTAATACTGTAATACATTAGGTCATTTACAATTGTGTAAACATATACTATAAAATTGTAATTCAAAATTAAAAATAATAATAAGTTATTTAGGATAGGTAGTTTAGTTTTTCTCAAAAATCAATTTCACTAAAATTAAATTATACTATATTACTACTATATAAATTATTATTATAGTTTAGTAACAATTTCTATAAATTAATTATATATGCGATACTCATAGAATGTTATATACAGTATACACTTATGTTGATTTAAACTATATTATTAATTAAAAGCTATTTTATAAGTATTTCATTAAACAGTTATGTTTATGTTTAAATTAACTTTCCGTATATTATTTAACTTATTAAAGTAGGTTTTTATAAATACATATCAGTATACAGATTGTTTCACCAAGCATGCTCACCTCCATGTTTTTCTTTAAGAATTCATTTATTTAAATTATGATTTTTGGAATTTTTAAGTATATTTTAGGGCTATATTTTCAAATCTTTAAATCCTGTGTTGAAACAAACTTTTTTTTCAAATAAAAACTACCTTTTTTTCATAAATTGTTAAAGTGATTTTTTTTTTAAATGTCGATGTATATCAATCGAAATTTGAACTAGTTTTTAAGTATTTTAAGTACTAAGGACAACGGTCTATGATAGCAGCCAACAGGTTTAGAAAATATAAGAATGGTGATAATTTTAAAATTATATTAATATTTATTTATCAAAACTTAATAATATCATAATATTAATAATATGTAATGTATGAATATATTATATTAGCTATAGGTATAGGTACTTTTATTAAAATGTATAGTTTTATGAGATTATGTTTTGTGTACTTAAATAGTTATAATATTTTCGTTTCGTTAAAGTACCTATAATAAACTTATTTCTTTTGTTTTAAAAATATAATATTACCATAAAATGGGCTACTTTTCAAGGATTTAGTCATAGTATAAATTCTTAATTTTTATATTGTGCGTTCAAACCGACGACCTTATAAAAGATATTGTTAAAATAATATAAATAATATTCGTTTAATGTTATTTTAATGTTAATTTTATTCTATTCTAGAGTTCGACATTTTTTTTCATCAAAAATTTTACTCGAGTGTTACCTTAGTAGGTTTTGCAGTACTTACAATACAGTGCATTCAAAATATAACGTGGTGTCTAAATTTGTATAATATATTTGTAATAGTATTATGTGACTAAAATAAAAAAAAAGTAGTTACACAATCATATACAAATTTAATTAATGTATTTCCTAGTATTAAGATATCTTTCTCCATCCACGCAAAATATCCTGCTGTGCGTTTAAATATAACCATATATGTCGTTGACAGTATAAGTTATATCTGTTATATTTTAAAATTTGGGTTTTACATTTCTTAACAACATCACTTAACAATTTGTATTAAATTTTATACCTAAAATATTACAAAAACACATTTTTATGACACGGTATAACAATTGCTGAATCAAGTCTTTTTTTCCATATAAATCATTTACTTATCGATTTATTATTATTTACTATATTTATTTTTTAATTATTTTAATTTACCTGAAGGGCGAAGACTGTCCCGAGCCAAAACTAGTAGTTTTTTTTGTTAAATAAACAAATATATATGTAAATATACATATTTTTGGATATTGTGAATTCTAATTTTTATTATTCTAATACATAAAAATTATAAACTCTTTATAACTATATTTAAAGTTAAATGATAGATGTTAGAATTTGAGATATTCTATTGTAAATTCCAATTTGTTGCAATTTATTCTATTTTATAATATGTATCTATTGAAATTCCAAATTTCATAAATGCTAACGTATTAATAAATACTGAATAGTACTATAAATACTTGAACAGTAAACATTTAATATTTTTATTTCACTTGTGTTATAATATCTTGTATAAAAAGTATTTTTGAATTATTAATTTTCAAAATAAACTATAATAGGTATACAATTTTTTTTTTTAGAACATGATTATTGTTCGAATTCTTTTTTTCATCTTTAACTAAGATTTTACTTTCGTATTGCATTTTAAACCAGCATAATTAATAAATTGTTATTGTTAAACTATATAGTAATATTATTCTATTATTGTTTTTGTTTATTTTTATTAGCTACTTTTCTGATATTATTATTTTACTTTATAGTAGTCGTAATGTAATTTTAACCACTATGTACCACTGGGCCTAAGCCCGTTTTATTCAATAATTATTTTATTATTTGAATAAACATTATTATTATTATTGTACTTTTTAAACTAAGGCAACCAAGTTAAACGACAAAACCTAAAAACTTCTATGTATTTAATGAAAACTTATCTACTTAAAGTGTAGTTTGCGATAAATAGTCTTTCTTCACCATCGATGTAACCGATACTTATATATTGTTACTTTATACGAACAAAATAAATATTTATAATAAATTGGTAGTAAAATCCCTTAAAGTCTATAACAAATTTTATGTTAGCTGCATGGGATGTAAACTAATTTTAATTTAAGTAAATGTAAATCATTCAAAATCATCTTAGCCAAATATAGCCAAATAATTTGGCTATATTTGCCACGATTGTGTGATCTTTCAGGATTAACAAGTTTAAAAACAATGCTCGATAAAAGAATTTATAATTGTAATAATTTAGCAGATGGAGGAGGAATACTAGTACAATATAATAGAGTATATGTGTAATTTTTTCAGTTAAGTAAATATCAAACGGTGTTTTAACTTATCAAGAAATTGTTGACTGCATTTTAAGTTTGAACTATCTACATGAACTATTTTCTGCGTATAAAATACTTGGAATTTGGTTAGGATTTCTAGTGTAATTCGGTTTAATTTTAATGTGATATGTGTACGTTCAATTTTAAATTTTATAGTAGTACCTCTATTTTTTTGTTCAACTGCAGTTTATTTTTTATAATTTGTTTACATTATTCTATTTTTTTTTTTATGGCATTTTGACATACATTATTAAAGACATAGTTTAACTGTTAATTGTTCGGTAGAATGACAGAAAGCTAATTACGGCATTTGTACCAGATACAATTCTAAAACAATTTAAAATGAACAAACATTGATTTTTAAGTAGGTATGTGCACAGTTCTTCCAGCATCACGCTGAATTGTTGTGTGTACAACTGCCGCTTTAGAATAAGGGTTGCGTGATGTGTGGTATTTCTTCTTCAAATACAACATAATAATATTAAAGTTATACCTAGTTAATCTACATAATACATTTAAACTGATACTAGTACGTTTTAGTATTATATATTTATTAGAATATAAATCCTGCTTTTAGGAATCGAGTTTCTATTGTTGAAAGGCGAAAGCGAAGAATAACACTGTATGCAATATAATATATATTTACAAAGCCACCTCTAAATTCTCTCTTTCTTTTTCTTTCTTTATCTATATTCTCCTCTCATAGACAAATGTACAACGGGCCGTCTCCTTGGTTCCATGTGTTTTTTTAGAGCAGAGCTACCATTAGCGTGATCGCCCGTCGGTTTTGTAATTTTAAAAACTAGTAAAAATAAATAAATAATATATAAAAGTCTCGTTTTTCATATAGGTTTATCGACCTGCAATACCTATATATATGCGTTCCACGTTTTGCGTTTTATGTACTTATATTCTTATAAGTCGATCCTATATAATATGCGTCCTTTGCGTAATGTCATTACAGCCATCTGTTGCTACAACACATTCGTCTGATCATGATGATTTTTTCTTTTATTTTTTGACGTTAACTCAAAAAAACAAATAAATTATATGAAATATCTAAATATTAACTTTTTATAAAAAAACAATTATATCATATTTAGGTACATATTTTTCATACGAAAGATTATTGAGGAATGTAATAAATTTTGTTTGGTGTATAATAAATCAATAAAATTATTTATTTACGAACGAAAATATGTAGGTACTTACCTAAATTATTTTAAAATGGCAGAGTATCGTTACACAAATTGAGTAATATTATTTTAATTTAAATTTGTATTTAGAATATTGAATGAAAATAAATCATAATTATTAAAAATCACTTTATTAAACAAATTACGTAAGTTGTTATCTAACAAATTTATGAGCAACTTGTAAAATTGAAAGCAAATAAATTATAAACTCATTGGTCTTAAGACAAAAGTTGTTTTCGAAAATAATTTCAATTAAAATCTAAAAATCTATAAAACTTGATATAAGAAATTGAATTAATATAAACTAATTATAGTACTTACCTATACAATAAAATAACTATATCATTTTTTTTCTTTTCAGAAGTTAATAACCGTGGTAAAATATGATTATATTTTTTTCTTCTTAGCGTTTAACGGCCATTTAGACCATTCCATGCCACATTTTATTCTCTAACCTTCCCTATCAGTTCCTTGTGTTTTCCATTCTGATCATCTATCCAGTGCTTCTACACACACACATATATATATATACACACATAAATACCTTAATACCTATATTGTTATGGTATATGATGAACCATTTAATTGGTATTAATTGTCGTATTAAGAATAACTGGTTTAAAACGTTTAACATTATAATTGTTTTATTCTTTAAAAGCTTTTGAAATACATTTAATTTAAGATATCTCTTCTGGGTCATTAGATCCAAGCTTATATTTACGGTGAGTAAATACGTACTATTATATTTTAGTATAATAAAATCACGAATTGTGTATTCTAATCGTACATTTCCAAGTTTACAAGTTTAATTGACTATTTGACTGAATTAATGATTTTATATCTGTGTAGGATCTGCGATGTGTATTTTATTTTCGACATGATAACATTAATACGAATGAGGATGGACGTTTTTAATTTGTTGGATTTATAATTCTATAAAATATGAACAATCAGCAATTCAATTAATATCACTCAACATATATATTATGCCTACAGTCTACATACTAGTAAAAAAGAATACTAGTCCAGACAACAAAATAATAAAATTAGAATAAAATAAAATAAAATGAATCTAATAAAGTTAGCATACATAACATAGTATAGTTTAGGGCTTACGATTTCACGTGTACTTAAATACACGGGTACACGTGTAATTATGAAACCCGTGTATTTAATGTTACACGTGTATTTAATATTACACGTGTATTTAATATAACACGTGTATTTAAGGGCTTGAAACCGAAAAAATTTTTTCCGGTTTCGGTTTTCCGATTTCGGTTTCGGTTTTGGATACCGGTTTTGATTTTTTCCAATTTCGGTTTCGATTTTTAACGGTTTAAACCGGTATTCAAAATCGGTAACGAAAATCGGTTTCAAGCCCTGTTTAATATTACACTTGTATTTAATATAAATGTAAATATAAATGTATTCAATGATAAAACTATTCT